>CM032816.1:0-106578 GCA_019155185.1 Beaufortia kweichowensis | reverse complement strand
GTCTAGAGTGTGCTTTACATTTATGTGTGGGACCTGACACCTTTTGGCTAACACCAAGCCCGAATCCAGGATATCCATAAAAGCTATAATGTAAAAGCATCTTTTGGATTATCAATGTGTATGTTAAAGTCACCAACGATTAGAGCTTTATCTCACAGTGACTACTAATTCTGACAGAAAATCAGCAAATTCGTTTGAGGAAGTCTATATGGTGACCTCGGTGGTCTGTAAATGGTAGCCATTGTGAAGGACAAATGTTTGTTCGCGACGAATTTGGGGAGTGACATATTTTGAAGCACCGATATTTCAAAAGGAGTTAAATTTTCTAGATTTAAGATTAACACAGAATAGGGATTGCTATAGATTTGTAGCAATACTGCCACCTCTACCTGCTTTCTGACGAGGCTCGTGCTTATAGTAAAGTCTTGTGGAATGTAGATTCATTCAGACTTGTAAAATCATCTGTTTTAAGCAGAAGTTTCTGTCAGGCACAGCCGCATCAAGTTGTGGTCTGTAATAATTTCGTTGATAATATGTATTCTTTGTTAGAAAGTGACCTGATGTTAAGCAGGCCGAATTTAAGCCATTTAGTTGCATCTATTTGTAGATTGTTTTCTGGTTTAATATTAATTAGGTTTGTGTATTTTGGCTTAAAATTTATATGCTATATGTTTGTTTGTCGGGAAACAGACACAGTCTCTATGTGTTGATATGTGGGTTGTAAAACTCTATATGCTGTAATTTATGTGGCCTAGGTGACATGTCGAGGCAGCTTGCAGGCCGGATGGTTAAGCCCGATTGGTCTGCTTCTGACCCTGGAGCCCCGGATAGTCAGATTTTACTCTTAAGACTATTGTTCAAAATTTCTAGAGGGACAGCAGCTCCTCGGCGAAGGAGTGGAGGCCGATCTCTCTTTAACAGATCCAGTCTCCTCCAGAAATATTTCCAGTTGTCTATATAACCTATATTGTTTTCCGGGCACCCTTAGACATCCAGCCATGCAGTGACAGTAGTCTACTGTAGGTCTCATCACCTCGTAAGCGGGTAGGAGACCAGAGCATACTACTGTGTCTGACAAAGTTTTTGCAACTTCACACATTTCCTTAATATTATATTTAGAGATCTCCGATTAGGCCGGAGTCTTGTATCGTTAGTGCCGGCGTGAATAAAATTTACGTTTAGCGCTTAGCCAGCACTTTCAGTTTGGATCTAATGTCAGACGCTCTGGCTCCTGGTATGCATTCAACTATGGTGGCTGGAGTCTCTATTTCCACGTTCGTAAAATAGAATCACCAATAACCAGGGCTTGACAATGGGTGCCTCAGCATGTGTGTGTGGCTGGCCGGAGAGAACTGGTTGAGATAATAACAGGAAGCGGAGAGTGGTGCCGCTTTTCTTCGACGTCATGCCTGACTGTCACCCAGCTGCCCTGCGGCGCCGGGCCTACAGTGAACCGAGCGTTATTATCGCGCGTTATGCTAGAACGCATCGAAGAGTGTCAGAGTTATTACTAGCCTTACTATTCTCAACAAGAATGCGGATCGCGTGATTCTAGTTCTGTAACCTTCTCCGTTAGCCTTTACTACGTCTTTACATTCATACATGCATTGAAACCCTCGCCAGCTAGCGGAAGAAGCTAAGCTATACATGTGACAGGAGATGCAAGTTATGACACTAAGTGAAGGAGTAGTTTTATTACCGTTATGTGCGAAGTGCCTGAGGTCTCGAAGTCCGGTTGGAGAGTGGGGAAAGAGGTTCTCTGTTGTCTGCATCGTGCGGGGGCTGGGGGTGATGTTTAGCACAGCAGATCGGGTCGGTGTGACTGGGTCCATGCAAATTCTCCGACCGTCTCCCACCGTTCGACAGTATCGCGGGCACACAAAAGCAGAAAGACACGATCGGATAGATCCGGGCCATTAGAAAAGAATGCGTTAGCGTATGTGTATTATCTGAGTTATGTATACACCAGTTTAGTATTAATATGAGAGGAGGCCGAATCAAGTGTTTTAAATATTGACAATATGCAGATAGAGTAAATAGCAAATAAAAATGGAGTAAATAACAAAGTAGATTTAGTATCAGATCATTAGAGCTCAAAGCGTGAGCGGCGCTCATTAATGCTAAATCATTAAATCATTAATGCTGACCTTTAAAACCATCACAAACTCAAGCACCCTCATGCTTTAACTTCGCTTCTACATACATACAACCCATCCAGAGACCCTAATGCTCAACCAATGAGCGTCGACTGGTGGTACCATCACAGAAAGGCATAAAAATCTCTCTCTTTCTCCTTCTCTGTTCCCGGCAATGGAATAATCTCCCTAGCATAATCCGGTCTGCCACATCCCTCACCTCCTTTAAAAACTTCACTAAAAACGCACCTTTTTCCACGGAGCACCTAACAGCATAAAAAACTTTCCTTCCTCTACAGGTATTTATCGCGCACTGCATAACATTGTAAACTTAGGAAAGCACTTATTTGTACTCATTGCTGCGGCGCAGATGGTATCGCTTCGGATTGTCTCCTAATATTTGTAAATTCGCTTTGGATAAAAGCGTCAGCTAAATGTCTAAATGTAAATGTAAATGTAACTATGTTACTTGTCTCCAGCACTGCTAGCCAGTTTCCCCACCTGCTTGCTGTTACTTGTGAAGCTCTGTGCATTGTTAACAAAGCATGTACTGCGTGTGGACATTTGACAATGATCTTTTGATCTAATACAAGACTGGAGACCAACCCGATAGCCCAGATAAACCGGCTTGCACTGCTCTTTTAGACAAAGGATCAAATCCTAAAAATACACATTATCCAATTTTGCTGAATAGTAACCCACTGGCCTCTTATCGCCTCCATGTTGTTGTGTCAATATTGCTGTCATGTAGCCATCCTTTTCATTGACAAACATGGTGAAAGGTCTTTCTGTGTTAGGTATTCCTAAGGCAGGTGCTTCACTCACTTGTCTTTCGCTTCACTTGTCTTTTTTAGTCTCTAAAATGCTTTACCAGCTTCTTCACTGAAAACAATACTTTCTTTGGAGTGTGGATTTCCCTTTAACAAATCATACAAGGGCTGCACAATTTCTGTGTAAGAGTCTACCCAAGATCTGTTATAATTGCAGAGTCCCAAAAACTTCCTTAGTTCTTGGACTGTTGTGGGTTCAGGGGTTTCTTTAATTGCTTTAGTTCTGTCCTTTCTCCTTTGGATATTTTTTGTCCTAAATAGATCACTTCTCTCTGCATGATCTGAGCCTTTCTAGAGCTTTGCTTTGTGGCCTTAACTGGAGCTCAGATAATCTAACAGGGTTTTGACATCTTTCTCGTGTTCTTGTGCAGTCTTTGGGAACAATTAATACATCATCCACATACTGTATGATCTGGGATGTCACTACTGGCATATCTGGAGATGTTAAATGTGTTCTAAGAGGCTTGATGATAAACAGTGGGACTGTTGTGGAATCCCTTAAGCGTTAAGCGGTTCCATTGGTATTGTTTGTCCTGCAACTGTAAAACAAGCCAAGGTTGCGATTCAGCTGCCAGAGGCACTGACCAGAATCCGTTAGCCATATCTAAGACAGTGAACCACTCATGTTCTGGCTTCAAAGTGTTAAAAATTGTTGCAGGGTTGGCTACTAGAGGTGTCAATTTATCTATACTCTTATTGGCTTCTCTGTAATCCACTGTCAGCCTCCATGTGCCATTTGCTTTTCTTACAGGCCAGACTGGACTGTTAGATGCACTCTGTGTTTTCAGTAGAATGCCACGCTTTTCCAGCTTTTCAACAATAGAAGAAATGCCCTGAATAGATTCTTTGCTAATGGGGTATTGTTTTGTACTGGGTGGTAGTTTCCCAGTAAATGATACAGGAGTCATTTGAAGCAATCCACAGTCGTCTTTATCCTCTGACCAAATACATGTTGCCAAGGTTAGTGATGAATTAAACTTCAGTAATGCATCAAGTCCCAATAAGGGTTGTGTAATATCTCCTATCCAAACTTTGTTTTCTACTTTGTGGGGTCCAATGTACATCATGATGGATTCTGTTTGTTTCAAAGTGATATCTTCCCCCCTGCTCCATTTGCGGTGATGTGCTGTTGAGTCACTGAAAGTTTAATTTTGTTAGCCAATGGTGTAGGTATGACAGTTAATTCAGCTCCGGTGTCCAATAAGAACTGAACGTTGAAGTCATTTATTTTTGCACATACATAGAGTCCATCATCTTTTTGATGAACCGCCGCTAGCAGGTGTTGCAGAGAGGGGTTGTCTAGTTTCCCTGTGGCTCGACTGCTTTAAGTAGAGAGTGTTTTTGTTCCTGAGTAAGCTTCTGGAATCTTTTATCCATGTCATCATCATCTGTAGTTTGATCTCTTAGAATCTTTTTGCATTCCCGCATCCAGTGTCCCTCTTTGTTGCAATAATTGCATCTTCCATGTCGCACTGGAGTGTAGCGCCGACCCTCAAAATGATCATTCCTTGTGGTTTTGTCATTGTATTTTAAGGATCCAGACTGCAAAATTCTGATTCTTACATCTTGCATCCTTTCAACTTTTACCGACCATTCAATAATCTGATTGAAGGCTGTTCCAATGCTGTCCCAGTCATCATATCTGATCCTTAGGCTTTTTGAAATTTCAGGTTTCAGTCCATTTATAAATGCAGTTTTTAATGGCATGCTAGTGTCTTTGTCAATATCATCACTGTTGTTTAAACCAGCATGTTCCAACCAAATTTGTCTAAAACGTTCTTCATATTCTGCAACACTCTCCCCTGTCTTTTGTATACAAGAGGTTATTTTACTCCAGTTAACTTCTGCAGGTTTCAGTTCAAACAAAAAGGTTTTCACAGCTTCCCATCCTGCCACAATGTCCTCTTGAGACTCACCAACTCTGGATTCAACATTTTCCGTTAGTTTTCTTTGGTCAGTGTCTCTTAAGTTCACGTTGAGAATCATTGCTCCGTCTAGTGGATGTAAGTTGTAAATTTTCTGCAAGCACTGAAGAACTTGCCATACTTTCCGTGGCTGTTTGTACACATCTGGTATTTCCTTTGACCACTTGTCAATTTGTTCTGGTGTTGCTGGCTGGTATATTCTGCAAGGGACATATTTCTTTCCAATGCGGGTTCGTCTCTCACCATTTTCCTCATACTCCTCTTCATTATCAACCTCAATTTCAGTTCTTCTGTTTTTTACAATAACAGGAGCAAGTCTAGCCTTTGTATAGTCCTTTGAGACGTAATCATATGTGTTGCTGGTTGATTCTTGCTCACTATCATCAGGGTTCATTGTAGATGATGTAGAAAAGGTGTCATTTTCTCCAACCGGGTAGTGGTGTTGCTGTTCCTCTATTTCTTTGAGTTCTTTCAACGGATAGAGTGATTCCTGTGTGTCATCGGTAGAGTATTTGTTTTAGAATAGTCAGTTGATCCCAGTTGTTTGGTAAGTAAATTCAACAATTTATTGTTTTCGTCCAACAGTTTCTCTTTATCTTTCTTTTCACTTTGTAGCTGTTCAGCTAATGCACGGACTTTTGACTTTTCTGCATTGATCTCACGCTGTAATTGATCAGTTTCACACTTGTTTGCCCAGAATCACAGACCATCCATCTCTCCTGATGTTTGATCCTAAACGCTGTGTCTTCCCATAAGTCCTTTTGATGTCAGGCAAGTCCCATGTTCCACTCTCTGCCTGCGTAATGTTATACTTCTGACAGACGTCCTTATAGCATTTTGCTATTCCCAGCCTTTTGTCTAAGTATTCATTCAGGTTGTCCACCATTTGGTTAATGGTCACATCAGGAGCCTCTGTGCCGTGCCTCTCTGTTGTTGGCTTTAGTGTAGGGCTTTCATCATTAATTTGTGAAGACTTAACCATTGCAGTACAGGAGCTGTTCCCTCAAAGTAGAAGAGCAGAACTAGAAGTGTTAATAGTACTTATATGATCAATTAAAACCCCAACTCAACTTCTAACTAAAATAATCTTTGATGTGGTCTTGACTATCAACAATTTTAAGAAAGCAATGTATCTTGAGACTAGTTTAGTAAAACTTTACACTTTTAAAGCTCAAACTTTTCTTTCTGAATCCTAGATCAGAAGGCTTATGATGGGTCTATTTCTCAAAACCTCTATCAATAATGAACAACAATCAGACCAAGACTGGTGTTTTCAATACTCGCGAGGGAGAGAGCAGCTTTGAGATCTTCAGAAAGGTTCTCTGTCACTCTCTCTCACTGTGTCTCTCCCTTGCAGCCTTTTTATTGTGTAAAGCAACTCCCATAAGGAAGTAATTCAATTCAATTTTATTTGTATAGCGCTTTTCACAAAGGACATTGTATCAAAGCAGCTTTACATGTAATAACAGATGGCAGTCAGTGGTTTTCAAAAAAACTCTTTAAGAGAGAAAAAAACCCCTGACATGACGTGTTATAGTTGCAATCTGTAGCATGTGCAATCCGTAATAAAGGACACAATTTGCCATTGATCACATCTATAACTTGCTATGCAGTTTACAGGATACAGAGACATACATTGTAGGATACAGAAAATTACTTTAGAGAGTGAATAAAATGTTATATGTGAAGTGTAATGTAGTAGATTTGATTGTAATTTAACAGGTGCAGGAGGTTGTCCTGGGTGGTCATCATTTAGCAGCACCAGGATGGACATCAGGTGGGGCAGTGTTGTGCCAGCTGGAACTCATTCCTCGGGATACCTCGGAGAGAGAGAACAGAGTAGCATTAGCGTAGCAGCCGTTCCTATGTAGATGTAGGCAGTTATATGTGGTGACACATGCAGTATGTAGTATGTGTGTGTGCCCGGTTCCAGTTGAGTTAACTATTGCGGCCTTAGAGAGTTGGATCTGAGATTATGTGAATGCGAGGCTAAAGAGATAAGTCTTTAATTTACTTTTAAACAGTTCGAGTGTGTCTGAGTTTTGGACTTTACTGGGAAGGTCATTCCATAGTTTTGGTGCTAAGTAGGAGAAGGATCTTCCACCTTTAGATTTTTTTGATATTCTTGGAACTATTAACAGCCCGCCATTTTGTGAACGCAATGCCCGCGATGGGTTGTATGCTGATAGTAGTTCATGGAGGTATAACGGTGCTAAGCCATTTAGGGCTTTGTATGTAATTAACAGAATTTTGAAATGTATACGATACTTTACAGGTAGCCAGTGAAGTGTTGCTAGGAGTGGACTTATGTGGTCATACTTTTTTTGATCTAGTAAGAACTCTAGCAGCTGCATTTTGAACCAGCTGAAGCTTATTTATTTGCTTTGCATGACACCCCCCCAGTAATGAATTACAGTAGTTAATTCTGGAGGTCATAAATGCGTGGATTAGCTTCTCCATATCTGAGACAGACAGCATGTGTCGCATCTTTGAAATATTTCTAAGGTGAAAAAATGCAGTTCGGCATACATTGGAAATGTGACCATCGAAAGACAGGTTCATATCTAGAATCACAACTAGGTTCTTGACTCTTGAAGAAGGGACAATGGTGCAGCCTTCTATAGAGATGTTGTGGACTATCGTGTCGTGTTTGGAGCTATTGGGTTCAATAATCAAAACCTCTGTCTTGTTGGAGTTAAGTAGAAGGAAGTTGTTTGCCATCCATATTCTAATATCGTTGATACAGTCTATTAGCTTTGAAAAACAGTGGGTTTTGTCAGGTTCTGAGGAAATATAAAGCTGGGTATCGTCAGCGTAGCAGTGGAAGTTGATGTCATGTTTCTTAATAATATCTCCGAGGGGAAGCATATATAGTGCGAAGACAATGGGACCAAGAACTGATCCCTGTGGTACGCCGTATTTTAACTGAGAGTAATAAGATTTTTCCTCGTTAGCATAGACAAAGTGGTAGCGATCAGTTAAATAAGATTTGAACCAGGCTAAGGCTTGACCATTTATGCCAACAAGGTTTTCCAGTCTATCGAGTAAGATTGTATGATCTATTGTATCAAAAGCTGCACTGAGGTCGAGTAATATGAGAAGAGAGATTTCACCACGATCTGATGCTAAAAGGAGGTCATTTGTCACTCTGAGCATGGCTGTTTCTGTGCTGTGATGGGGCCTGAATCCTGATTGAAATTTTTCATAGATGCTATTTTTTAAAGCTAGGAATGTCTGTAGTTGTTTGGACACAGCCTTTTCCAGTATTTTTTGATAAGAAGGGAGATTAGAGATTGGTCTAAGTTGGATAGGTCTCCTGCTCGAGATTAGGTTTTTAATGAGAGGCCTAATAACTGCCATTTTAAAGGCTGCTGGAACATAGCCTAATTCTAAGGATGAATTAATAATATTGAGCACTGGTTCCGAAACTGCAGGAAAAACTTCTTTTAGTAGTTTTGTGGGAATGGGATCTAATATACAGGATGATGATTTTGATGAGTTTATTATTTTTATGAGTTCATCCATTTTAATAGCATTGAATGATTCTAGTTGTACTATTGGCATGAAGCGGGACGGGATACTATGGGATATAGAGGTGGCTGGCTGTGTAGATGCAATATTGTCCCTAATCTGCTCGATTTTATTATCAAAAATTTCATGTAGTTTACTATCGCTGTAGTTTAGCATTTTTCTGTAAATGATTTGTTTTAGTCAGTTTTGCGACTGTATTAAAAAGAAATCGCGGGTTATTTTGATTTTCTGTGATCAACTTGCTAAAATAGGACGATTTGGTGGTTTTTAGAGCCTGTTTGTACTTGTTGGTACTTTCTTTCCATGCATCGCGCCATACTTCTAGGTTCGTAGTCCTCCATCTACGTTCCATTTTTCTAGTTGCTTTTTTTAGGGCTGCGGTGTGGTTATTATACCACGGTGCTGGCGTTCTTTCTTTTATTTTTTTTAATCTAATAGGTGCGACAACTTCTAAAGTACCTGAAAAGGCTTTGTTTAATGTTTCTGTTACAATGTCAAGATCTTCATTTTTGTTGATTACATTAAGGGTTTGATATAGATTTGGAAGTGGTCTTTAGTGGTAGAGATGATTGATCTGCTTGATCTGAACCGAGGTGTAGGACGAGCGGGTTTATCTAAAAGTACAGTATAGGTTATGAGGCAGTGATCTGAAATAGCATCGCTCTGAGGTAATATTTCTATGTTGTTTATGTTTAGTCCAAAAGATAGAATTAGGTTGAATTAGAAGTAGAAAGAAACATGTGCACAGAAGTTAAAGATAAGCATTATAAGTGTGGGCCTCCTAACGGCCTTGGTTCTGCAGACAGTGTGAGTTCAAAAGTTCAAGCATAATAATGAAACGGGGACACGCACTAATAATGAAACAGGAACAAAAGTCAATGCATGAGATAATAGTCTATGTTTGCAACTCTTAAGATTTATAAAGACAGAATAAAGGATAATATATTTTCTTGACTATATCTTTAACATTTCCCTCCTGTTTATCATTTATTCTTTATATTTTTATAAAAACTATACCTTTATCTGTTGATACTTTCAGTACAGCTCATCATAATTAAAGAATTTCATGAGAAACCTTTACACTGCAACATCATTGTAATGATCATTTAACATGTATACTCTTATAAAAGTGGAACTTATCATTTTTCTGACCATGGTTGTAATAAATGGAATTACACATTAATTTACACATTACACAGTAATAGGACAGCGGCAATTGGTATAAGCATTTTTAGGAGCACATGCCACCATGTTCCTCCAAATAGCCACTGTAACAGTCTTTTGTCGTCACTTGGTCTTCCTCCACGACATTTTGCAAAGCTGTGAGGTTGGTTATGGCCTGCTCTATAATGTGTCCATCCTCATCATTTTCTGGGATAAAAAGTACAACATGATGTCCCCACTACTGCACATACACCTCCAAGCTTAAGCAGCAAGCTGGTCCAAAACCATACAGCTCCGCATCTCCATCATTCGCAGTGCAGTAAGTTCTTCTTTGATGCCTTTCAATGCAGCTGTAGTGTATTCACGAAGCTCTCAAATCGATATGTCATAATGTGGCATCAATTTGGCAAAACCGACCCAGGGAAAAGGGCCAAAGCTACCTTTTGTCCATCAGTCCATAGTTTGTGATCCGTGAGGTACATCCGCGTCTCCCCAAACAGAGTCATGTTTCTTGAGGTTCCCTCTCGTTTTCTTAAGTTGATGATGAGGTTTAGCTGAAATGACATATGAATGATCTGAAGGTATCATAGGGGCACACCGTCCCTGCCATCCAGTAGGCAGGTTAGAAAAGACGTTTAGCCCACACAGCCAGACGAAATTTGACTGAGGAGTAGTTCCCATAACGTCTGGTGCAGTAAAATAAGGTACACATTTTGCTTTCGTCCTTTGGCTTCAGACTTATTAAAATGACCGGTTGCATTTTGAGTGCACGGTGTGTATATATAGCTCCACAGTTGTAATCTGGAACTTTTACTACTCTGATAGTTTTAGTCAGGAGTGGTCTCAGTTCTCAAGAACATCGAAGTTTGTCTCAGGAGACACATGAATTGGACCATATATCTTGCTAGTGGCATTAAGTTCTAAGGCCAAAAATTCACGTCAGAAGTGATGGATTCACAGGTGGTGGCAGTTTGTTCCCCAGGGACATGTTTAGAGGTGCCGGAGAGTATACTGACACCAGACATTCTGGAAACAAAGTAGAAGGATCTTTCACAGGAACTGGCATCACATGTGGATTCGTGCTGGAGACGGGCATCTTTGAACAAACATAACAGTTGCTGTAATTCCCGATCTGAGCTAGGTACTTTGCATACCGATACCATAAATTGATTTTATCTTAACGTGGCTTTGATGGATCCACGAGGGTCTTTCATGATCTTCACCACAGTCGGGTAGTTATCAACACTTGGTAGGGACCCTCCCACCGTGGGCTGGACCAGGTCTTCCTCTTTATCACTTTGATGAAAACGTAATCGCCTGGCTTAACAGCTACATCCTGTAAAACAGAAGAAGAAGAAGAATCTGGCAGTTTATTTGTCTCACTTCCCTTTCATTAAGGACCCTTTTTAAATAGTCACTGAGAGTGTGCTCTTCTTCTGCTTCTTGTATTGGGGATGGAAAATCAGGCATTCTGAACTGTCGACCATAAATAATTTCAAATGGTGTCAAACCTTTTGGTGTGGGTGTTATTCTCATATATAATTTAACCAAATCTAAACATTCAGGCCATGGTCTTTTACTTTCTGCCATGCATTTCTTTAGTCTATTTTTTATAGTACCATTTGTTCTCTCTACTAACCCCGCACTCTGAGGGTGATAAGCACAGTGATTCTTTAATGTCATTACCAGATTCTCGGCCATTTTTCTAACAACCTCATTTACAAAGTGCGGACCATTGTCACTGTATATCTTTTCAGGCACTCCATGATTTGGAATGATGTTCTTACATATTGCTTTTGCAACTGTTATTGCATCAGCCTTTGCTGAGGGTACTATTTCTACCCATCTTGAAAATACGTCTACTAGCACTAAACAGTAATGATACGGTCCACTTTGACTTAATTCTATAAAGTCCATACAGAGGTGTTGAAATGGGTATTGTGGTTCTGGAAACTGGCCTCACTTTGGTCTCAAATTTCCCTGTGCATTATGTTTTATGCATACTATACATGCCTTACAAAAATTTTTTTGAGTATAAATTGAAACCATAAGCTTTAAAATATTTCTCTATTATGTTTACCATCCCTCCTGTTGAGACATGGCAAGGCCCATGGCTCAATATTGCTGCTGCTTTAAATAAAGCTTTTGGTAGTATAGGTTTGTTGTCTACACACATTAAATCTTCGTTGTTTCTCACAGCCCCTTGTGTTACCCAGTATTGCTGTTCTTTTTGTGGTGCTGCTTTCTGCATGTCTCGAAGGACCGTGTGATCTAATACTGATATGTGTGTGAAAGTCTGTGCTGTGCCATAAAGTCATGTGGCTGCTTGCTTTGCTGCATCATCTGCGCTACGGTTTCCTACTGTAACAATGTCTGTGCCTTTAGTGTGAGCTGCACACTTGCATATTGTTTTGATGGTAACAGAATGGCTTGTAAAAGGTTTTTTAGTAAAGTTGCATGGGTAACTGGTTTTCCTGTTGAGGTTTTCATACCTCGCCTATCCCATTGTTTAGCAAAACAAAAAACGGTAGAGAAAGCATACTGACTGTCAGTATAAACTGTAAGCTCTTTTCCTTCTGCAAGCTGACACGCTCTAGTAAGGGCCACTATTTCAGCTGCTTGTGCAGAATATGTATGTGGCAATTGTTTTGCCTCTATTATCTCCTGTGAGCTGACTACAGCATATCCGGTCATTGTTTGACCACTTTCGGTGTTTATAGCTAGAACCGTCTACAAACAATAAATTTCCATGTTGCAAAGGCTTATCAGTTAAGTCGGTCATTGGAAGTACTAACTTATCAGTTAACTCCACACAACTGTGTGGCTCTCCCTCAGTGTCGTTAGGGAGAAGTGTGGAAGGATTTAGTACATTACACCTTTGAATACTTATATGTGGTTGTGATAATAGTATAGTCATACATGATAAATGTCTTGCAGGGGACAAAAGGATAGTTTTGTTTGTAACAAAGAATATCAACTGCATGTGGAACTAGTAAAACTAATTCATGAAACAATACTATTTCTGCCGATGCTTCAACTGCCATTGCTGCGGCACACACGGCCTGAACGCATGGAGGCAACGATAAAGGTACCATGCCTAACTTTTTTAGAGTAAAAGCTACAGGTCTCCATTTAGTCCCATGTTTTTGTGAGAGGGACTGATGTCATAAATCCTTCCCTGCAATCTACCGTCTGCTGGAAAGGCTTGTCATAATCTGGTAGGGCTAGTACAGATGAGGGATACAAGTTCTTGTACAAGTTCAGCTCTTTCAGCTGCTTCATTCCATTTTATATGATCTGCTAATACCATAGTATTTCCATAAATAACATCTAACAGAGGTTGAGTTTTCTTGAGCATAATTAGGAATCCATGCCCTGCAATAATTACATAACCCTAAAAGGACATCATGTGTCTTTTAGTCACAGGTTTTGGTGCATCTAAAATAGCCTGTTTTCTCTGTGTCTGTATGAATTTCCCCTCAGCCGTAAGTCTGTGTCCTAAGTATTGAACTTCTCTTTTCACCCACTGCAGTTTCTGTTTTTAACTTTATTCCCTGTTTTGCTAAATATTGCAGTAAAGCTATGGAGTCAGTTCTGCATTGCTGTTCTGTGTCAGAGGCCACTAAAATGTCATCAGCATATATAATTATCTGGCTGTCAATCGGGGTTAAATGCAGCTAATCTTGTACCATTCTGCCATTCATTAGTGTTTGCCTTCTTTATGGGGAATATTGGTGTGTTACATGGGGAGTCATTACAGATCCTAATAACCTTGGCTTCTAACAGATTCTGAATTACTGGAGTTACGCTTTTTATAGCATCTTCTTTTAGGGGGTATTGTTTAATTCTAGGCCTCCAATCTGATTTGGGTATAATAACTGCTGGTTGTGCTGGAGTTAATCTTCCTACATCTGTGGCATTTTTTGTCCTTACACTTACACTTTAGGTCTTTCCATATAGATGGAAGGCAAATTAGCTTACAATTTCTCAATTTTGACTCTAAGCCAAAGAGTCCTTACCCTTGTTAGAATTTCCTTTTTATTCCAAATAGTGGCAACTGATTAGCACCCAGTCACGAATCCTAAATTCTTGCAGCAATATCAATTCCTAGCTATTTCTTATTTATACAACCCAAGTAGTGGCTACTGATTAGCACCCAGTCAAGAATACTAAATTCTTGCAGCAATATCAGTCCCTAACTATTGTTTATTTCTACAGCTTCTACAATCTCTAAATTAATGGACTAAATTGTTTCTTTGACTAAAACAATTCCTACAGACAATTTAGAAAAAGAACCAAGCTTAATCAACAGTGCTACACTATGAACATTGGTCTGCTTAAGTTTTATAAGATGTTCTTTTAGAGAGCTTATAAGTTTCCCTCACCAAATCAAGATCTTTGAGACAAAGTCCAGATGATAATATATTAAGTCTGTTGATCTTTAGTTGAAGATGTATAATCCTCCCAGATTCTTCTGTTCACTTCTTCTTGTTGCAGTGATGTTGGTGAAATCTCTCTTATCTGTCTCTCCTGGCTGGCTCGCCAAATTGTTAGATTTTCCTGAATTTGGTTGAGCAGTCTTTTGGGTGGCTCGCCAATGTACTAGAATGTACTTCTAGTACATAAAGAAAAGTAAGCCAGACCGAAGTTCAGGGGAAAAGACTTTATTGAAGATATCCGTGTAGCATAGCCGCCTTCTTGATCTTAACCCAAATACTGTCTGTGTGAGCAGACCTTTATACATGACATCAAAAGGTCTAACAAAACAAAAGGACAGTTCCTACTGAGACCTCCTACCAGGGACCATAAACAGGATAGGTGGGTCTTCCTGTATATTGATTATATGGGCCATTTGGCTCACACCTTTACATATGTTAGGTGTTACATATGTTAATTACAGGGCAGGGATGCAATGCAAATTAATCATGAATACAGGATGCCATCAAGGTACAGATACAATGTAACTGCATTTGAATACAATCTTTCAAGGTCCAACATTTAGAGCCCAACCATGGTCATAAGGCCAGCAAGATGTGGGGTATGGTATGGAAGGCATGGGGGGCCACAGGGGGCATGAGGAACGGAAGAGGAGGATAGCAGGGCGGAAACTGTTTTGTCTGTGACCAGCTAGGTCACTTTGCTAAAGAATGTCCACAGCAGCACACATCTGGCCCGGCTCCTAGAGGGGGCTACAATCGAGGCAGAGCACCTCAAAGGGAGCGAGGGGGATACACAGCACCCCATGCAGCGCTTGCTCCTCAACCAACTGCACAAACAAGAGCCACAGAGAGACCGCAGCAAGGCTATGGCAGAGCCTTGTTGAACATTGAGGTCAACCAAGACCGTCTGAACTTTTTAGTGGACACTGGGGCCACTTTTTCCACTTTGACTATTGACTTTGACCAAACACAGATATCACCAAAGCCGGTGGAGGTCATGGGTTTCTCGTGGTGACCACTATCGTCCTCCACAGAACCAGGAGGGACTGACAGAGAACTTCATACTGAGACTCTTGGCGGGCAGGGACTGTTACTGTTGTACTCCATTTGGAAGCTCTGAGTGCCGATTGGGGCTCCGTAAGTGCCTCCATATGATCTCCCACATGTCACATTATTATATGATAGGAATTAGACAGAATGGTATCAACAAAGTTTTACTGAAGAATTAGAGGGAATAGTGGGGTCTGTAGAACTGACTACGGAACAGGAAGAATGGTACATGATGAAGGGAGAGGCTAGGCCACAAATCACTGTAGCAGTACATCACAGACACCAAGCTAAAGACTTAGGGCCCATGACAAAGAGGTTACAGGACACCACAGATAGGGGGGACACACAATATAGAAGGGGTTAAACATTCAGTGAAAGAGCAGGCTTACAAAATTTATAAACACACCAGCAACACAGTTACATTAAGACATAGATGGGTAACTAGATGGCACGGATAAAACTTATCATGAGTTAGCTGAACAAATGATTAACACCTTATCAGACACATTGTGGTCACTAGGACCTAAAGATGTTGGTTTTTGCTCCTCCAGCCCAGAGATCACTTTTGACATATGAGACAATATAACAACCTCAGTATCCATACAAAACAAAAGCTGAAGAGAGGAATGTAGACATAATTAAGGGCCTGCTGACAGCAGGAGTAATAGAACCATCACATTTATTCCCAAATGCAACACCACATTCTGCCTGTAGAGAAACAAGACACTGGTGAATGTCGTATGACCAAAGATGAAAAAAAAACAAACTTATAATGCCATTGTCATAGTCAACACATTACCTGTATCCAACCTGACACCACAACATGGTTTACATGTATTGATTTAGCAAATGCATTCTTCTGCCTACCATTAGCACACCATTTAAGGGATATATTTTCATTCACATTCAAGGGCCAACAGTATAGGTACACGAGGGTACCACAGGCGTTCATACTGTCACCAGAGTGTTGTTCCAAAAGAAGTCTAAAAACAGAGTGGTTTTAATGTACCTGAGCATACTTCTTAACAAAACAGAACAAAGACAGCCCCCTTGTACCAGATACGCAACAGGCCTGGCTAAAATGATTAAGAAAACAGCACACTTGGTTATGGGGCATCATCTGACCATTTTAACATCACACACTGTAATGGCATACATCAATTCAGCATCATTTACCATGTCATCCTTAAGACAAGACAGAATTCTAAAAATTCTGACGTGGCCAAATTTAACTTTCACACGAGGGGATAAACATGGCTGATTACATGACACAAGAGGAACCACACGAGTGTGAACTTAGTCATTGCTGAGTCAAAAGTTAGGCCAGACCTAATGACCACCAGATTGGAGGGAGAAGCTGAGGATTTGTTTACTGATGGATGTTGTTTCAGGGATGAGAAGGGTGATCTGCAGGCAGGGTATGCTGTAGTCAGGAAAGTAGGAAACCAGTTTGACATTATAGTGACAGGGAAGCAATCAGCACAAAGGGCGGAAGTGCAGGCAGAAGCTTTGAAGTGGAGTAGAGACAAATGGGTAAACATTTACAGTGATTCAGCTTATGAAGTTGGGGCAGTACATGATGAACAGACAGAATGATAGGGATCTTAAAGATGAACACCTGAGGCAAGTCGAACAAACACTTGGTTTGAAACACTAATTTGATAAAGTATATCACCCACAGTCACAGGGCAAAGTTGAATGAATGAATCACCACATCAAAACAAAATTGGCTAAAATCTGTGCACAGACCAAAATTAATTGGGTAAAAGTTTTAATGATTGTTTTATTGTCGATAGGATCGACGCCGAGTAGAAAACCGGTTAAATCACTTTTTAACTTCTCACAGGGAGACAGTTCCTTGTGTAGTGAACAGCACTCCAGAAGGCATTTCAGGTCCCAACTTTACAAGCAGGGTCCCTCTTTAATGTAAACTAAGGACCAGTGTCATCAGATAAGGCTACCAGAGAAACTGCCAGACACCCTCTATAGGGCAGCCTTATCATCAAACTAAAACCCTCACCCAAAGATCCAGGCCAGCCTGGCCATAAAACTCCTCAGGACCTCCACATGTGGCGGGTAATTAACCGGCCATGCAGCAGCTTTGGCTAAAACAAAGGACACATCTCTACATTCCTTAATTTATAAAAATGGACACAAACATATTGGACATATCACATATTCATTCTGTACTCTCTGAGAACATACTTTGTAATAGTCATTTGTGTTAAATACGGAAGTTTTACAAATGCTATTCACATATGAATGAACTCATGCATGATAGTTTAATATATTTTTGTCATGTTTATACTCTTTGTATTCAGGACAAAGCCAAAGGTATTTTGAAAGTGGTTTGGGAAGTGATAATTCCATAGGTAAAACAGTGAAGACACAGTTTTAATGCTGTGCTTTACTCTATGCAAATACATTCACTTCACAAGCGAAAGGATGAGTGAGCCCTCTCTGACATCAACAGCCAATCACAGCCCTGCAACGGACAAGCGCCAAAATGCAATCTCCTCCTTATCTGAAAGGGGATAAAAGTACCCTTTCAACACAAATTCTTTGTTCTGAGTTTCCAGGCTGTGTGCTGGGAAGCATAACAGCAACACCCGTTCTGAGTTTCCAGCCTGTGTGCTAGGAAGCATAACAGCAACACCCGTTCTGAGTTTCCAGCCTGTGTGCTAGGAAGCATAACAGATCACCCGTTCTGAGTTTCCAGGCTGTGTGCTGGGAAGCATAACAGCAACACCCGTTCTGAGTTTCCAGCCTGTGTGCTAGGAAGCATAACGGATCAACCGTTCTGAGTTTCCGGGAAGGAAGCATAACAGATCACCCGTTCTGAGTTTTCTGGCTGTTGTGCTAGGAAGCATAACAGATCACCCAGTTCTGAGTCTCCCCATAAGGACTGAAATAGAGAAACCACGTTCAGAGTCTACTGTCCAGAAAGGCAATCCCAAACGTCTGCAACAAGGTTAAGCCCAGGAGGGCAACCTTACTTCCAGGTACCTTCATCTGCGTGTTCCAGATCGTCAAGGACCTTCCGCACCAGCTTCAGGGCCTCATCTGCGTGTTCCAGATCGCCAGGACCCTTTTGGTGCTCCAGGAGATTAGCATCCCACAGCGCTTCGTGTTCAAGGCTGTTGAACGGTTCAGACTCCTTCGCCACTGCAACAAGGCCCAGCCTCACCAGTGGAAGACGCCGCCACCCTCGGACTGCTCACGTGAACGTAAATATCACTTACCAAACCTCTTTCTAGAGACCTTGGCATTAGTGTACTCTTTCAGTTCATTTCAGTTATACCTTAGTTACCTGCATTCTCTCTTTATTCTTAACACTCAACCTTACTATCCTTTAGCTCTTTAGTATCATTTAGTAGTGTGCTAGTTATTCTTGTATGTCTTTTGTAAATAAATCCTCTTTTATTACAATTGTGTCTTCCTTGTGTTGATAATACAGTAAAAGGCTCTACAAGTTAGCACGAATCTCACGAAATCCTTCAGATACCCCAGGTGACTTGCTCCCTCCACTAATTTTTCTTATCATATTATCTATGATTTACGTTGGATAATTCCAACAAATGTTGAGGTGGAATTCCTCAGCTGGTGCCCCGAGTTAAAAGGAGGGAGAGGTCATCTGACACACACACACACACTTGAAGTGACGTGGGGTCAAGTCTCACTAACACCTCTAGTGCCCTGTGTGAGGCGTACTATTAATTGGTGCCCCGTGTGAAGATCACTACACTTGGCCCAAGCGCAGCGTTGAATATGAATGACACCACACCAATGATGTATAGACCATACTATGGTAAACTTACTGCTTTTGTCTAAGATTTCTCAAAAAAGGTCAGTAACAGTGAAACAGAAGGATTACGGATCCCGCAGCCAGTAAACTTGGTGAGACCAGATTGGCTCTGAAGGATCTTCAGAGCCAAAAGGGGGAGGGTAAACACACACCAGCACGACACAGACATCACAGATATTACACATCCTGAACAAAGCACAGAACAATACACATGCACTAAAAACATAATTCACACACAAAGCACACAAACAGAAGTGACACATACTGGAGAAACTGACTTTTCACTGATATACACACAAGGAGACTTATTTACCAGCCCACCCACAGAAGAAGATTTGGGGTTGAAAAAGTCAAAAGACAAAAGGGGGTGGGAGAATATGCATTAACTATTGAGGGCAACAGAAAAGCTTTCCATTTGATTACAAAAGAGTGTGCTACAAACATATGACAATTTTACAAAGAGTATTTAATGTATGAGAAAGTGTTGTGAAGAAAAAGGTATCAAGACAATCTCCATCCCAAAAATAGGTTGTGGAGGAGATTTTGAGAATTCCAGGGCTCTGGAATAACAATAACTGTGTATGAACTGCCATAAATGATAATCTGTTCACAGGAGAAGGACAGACGAGACATCATCGAGAGACATTGAACTGATGAGTTGATGAGTGAATGATACCATTCCTACTGTTTTTTGTTGTGTTTTTACTATTTTTCTTTACAGGTACAGGGATTTACATTTAACAATTGTTTTACAAAAGTTTCTTTGTATGTTTTAAGATTTTGGATTGTGTTTTCAATAAGTCTTATACTGACAAGATTTTAAGGTTTTATATTTTCTAGAAGTGTTATTTCTCTCACTTTCATATTACAGCAGGAGGAGGCTAATGTAAGCAAAGTGATTTCTTTCATGATTTAAGATTTTTTTTGTGGGATTTAGATCTTTTAGTGTTTTTTTTTTATTTAACATAATAGCTTTGACTCAGTATAAATAGAGTTTCATTTAGCATTACTTTTGAACCCAAAAACAATAGAAAATAACAAAAACCATACTATAAAAATGAAACTTTGGGAAAACTGGAAATTGTTGGGAACATTAGGAGTAATATTATTGATAATAGTGGGTATAATATTGGGCATAGAGCAGCATGAACAAAACAAGAGCAACACCACGGTAGCAGAGCACTTAAGACAAAAAAGGGCAGTAAAAGAGAAACCAAAAGACCAGCGCCTTCAAAGATATGGAGGTATTGAATTGAACTATGAAAAAGGGTCGACTACGTCATTCACTTTTGATCTATGTAGTGTAATTAATTATGAGGAACGAAATAGTTCTTACAGAAGTTATGATATCTAAAACAATGCAGGAACATTCTGGGGTAAGAAACCCACTGGACGAATGGATGGTCAATACTTTTGGTAAATGGAAAGCTCTAGTAATGTCTGTACTAATGTCTATTGATACTTTCATGGGAATATTGATGACATGTGGATGCTGTTGTATATCTTGTATTAGATCTCTTTGTAACAGGTTGATAGTTGCTGCCGTGGAGGGGAAACAGCCCCTCCCTATCAAATGCCACTGTTGGGGCTTGGTGGAGGTGGCAGTGATGAGGACGAGGACATGGAGGATGCAGTTTAGTTGATCTCCTGAAACAGGGGGATTAAAGGGAAAATGTATTAATTTTGCTTTATTTGCTTTTACAGAGTTCAGTTGCATTAATCATGATTTGCTTATGGCTTAGCAGAGTGTTATCCCATTCTAGGATATGTGTGAGGAGTTGTTCTTGAGTTAGCAGGCATGTGAGATAAGATGGGGTCTTGGGCTCCCATGCGTGTAATAACCTTGAGAAAGATTCTTTGTGCAGGATAACAGAAACTGGATGAGGGACATGGTCAGCTGAGGCTGACTTACGAGAAATCACCTGATTCTGGAGAAGAGACCGCCTCAACTCTACTGGTTCAAGAAGATCATAAAATACCCGGGTTGAGGGTCAGACGGGGTTCTTTCTGTCGTATTGCTCGATGGGTGAACTCCTTTGATTGTGTAATCAAACAATAGGGACAGATTGAACCCAGAGCTCTGCATATTTTCTTCAAGTGTAATATTCTTTAATATATTTTGGCTTGTTAAAATAAATCCTTTAAAAGATGTATTTTGACTCTTCCTTCCTGAATAAATTAGCACGCGGACTTGAGGAATGAAATGCCAAGTCCAACACTATAAACATTTCTGCATTAATTGATGGAAACTTGCGCAAACAGAGATGTTAAATAAATAAAGTGTATATGTGCTTGAGTGAGTGACTGTCCGGTTTTTGAGGGCTCTTTCAAAATAAAAGCCTCTCGTCACAGAGTCTCTGTGACATCCACATAGTGAATTGCAAACAGAGAACAGCAGGAAAGAAAATCTTACAAAAAAAGGGACTAAAATGCCATGCTGCCAACCTGTAGACGGGCCTGTTATCCTCCATGATTCTTTGAATCAGGCCATAGCTGAGAATTTCCATAGCTTCCAGCTTGGCCCTCTCCACAACTTCGTCTATCACCTCCGCTGCCGCGTCCTGCATGCACACGCGGCGAAGGTGGACCGACAGGAACGCCTGGGTCGTCTTACAACTAGGACAGACGAGGAAGTGTCTGTGCTTCACCTTTGTACTTGACAAAGCAAACGAAGACATTTTACACTTCATTCAAATACTATTTAGAGAGAAGGTTTCAGTTGTACATGCAAAGGGGTGTCAATGGAGCTGCTAGGCAGATAATCATGAATGTTCCTGTAAATACTTGGATTAGAGAGTGTCAATGTGCCCAGTCTCTAATGACTCAGTTATGGCATGTTTGCAGAGTCGCTAAAGCTGCACCATCAGCCTGGATGGCTCTCAGGCTTTGAGTCTTCTGTCACAGTAGAGTGACTCGTGAAAGATTAGTGGCAAATAAACAAATGAAAAGAACCATTATTGTTAATGCCTAAATGTATTCTTAGACTTACATTTACATTACACTTACATTTAGGCATTTAGCTGATGCTTTTATCTAAAGCAACTTACAAATATTAGGAGACAATGAAGCGACACATCAAAAGCGGCAACAATTTCTTAAGACTTCATCAATTCAGATATTATCATACGCATCACAATTTATTTGATTTTAAATAACCTGCCCGTGCCTACAACGATTCTTTTCTGAAAAGCTACAATACAATAAACCTGACCATGCCTACATACATAAATGAATTAAAAGAAGCTGTAGCATAAGTTAAGGAATATCATCAGGCATAGGCAGGTTTATTTTATGATTATTATTTATTTTATTGTTTTAATCATTTACTTTCCACTAATTAGGTTTGTATGGAGTCAAATTAATGCCTTAAAGTTTTGCACAAAAATAAAGTTTTGCAAAACAAAAAAAAATAATTGAGCAATAAAAAAAATGTTTTGCAAACAAAAATAATAAATTGCAAAATAAAATAAAGTAGTGCAAAACTAAAAATATAATCAATTACAAAAATCAATGACAGCTGTAATCCTATTTTATCTTTGCCACATATTTTTCATGCTCAAACCTACTAAATCATTTGCAACGCTCATTTTATTCTGGGTTTCAGTCAAGCGTGCGCTCACGATACCGGTTTTCCTATGCGCTGCACTTTTCTGCGCGGTTCTATTTATGGCACTGGTTTGACATGGGGGTGGACTCAAGAAACGGGGGCACGCCCCCGCGAAACACGTCATCGCGAAACACGTCATCGCGAAACACGTCATCGGTAGGAGACGCAGATCGCAACAGAACAGATCAAGCATGGCAGAGCAGAGGCAAGTGGGAGGATTCCAATTCAAATTTTGACAGTTGGAGAGTCTCATCAGACTCCAGACAGACAGTTTTATATAATAAACCTTTTACTTATAATGGGCAAATTCCATATACACAAATGCAATTTTTCAGTTTGTAAAGCAAAGTTCAACAGGTTTCTCATTACATTCACACAATATATAGAAATGCTCCTCTAACGCTAAAGCAAAGGAAACCCTGTTATGTTATGATTATTTTAAAATTCCATTTTAGCAGGTCTTATTGTTCCTTTAATTACATTTACCTTTGATTTAGTTTTCTATTTATTATTGTTTATTTTATTTATTAAAATAGTAGTAAAATAGAGTTTTTCATTTTTATTTATTTAATGTCAATTTCTAAGTTTACTAAATTCCCCCTGGCTATTGTTGGTAAATGTTTTTCGTGTTATTCACAATAAAGATTATTGAAAAAAAAAAACCCCGTAGCAACAGCCAATGACAAAAAGCTGTCACTGTCACATGAGCGGACGGGGGTGTGGCAGGGGAGCTAGGCGGTTGGCTGGACTCACGGGACAGAGAGTGGACTGTGAATGGAGCAACTGACGGAAGGAAGTGACGTAAATACTGGAAGTGATATGGAGGGAGAAATGTTTGATCGGGGTAAGGAGATCTCTAAAAATAGTAAATGGACGGTGGTAGAAAATAAGAAACGAAAGAAAAGTAGGATTCCGACGTCGAGCATGGATAGTGAGAGTGAAAACGGTGCGACTAAAAAGAAAAGAGAGGAATATAAAGTACTGATGAAATTTACATCTGAACCAGTGAGTACAATAAATCCGCTAAAACTAACTAAAGAATTGAAGGAAAAGTTAGGAAAAATTGACAAAGCAATGATGCTAAGAAATAATAGAATGCTAATGTTTTGCAAAGATGAAAAACAACAAAAAACAGCAATAGGATTAAAATCCTTGTTGGGTCAAAAAACTGTTTGTTCTGTAGTGGAAGAAAAGAAATGGATAAGAGGAGTAATCTCAGGAGTACCTATTGATATATCCGAAGAAACAATAAAAAATAATATCATGCGGCGTCAGTGAGCAATGCCAGGAGGTTGAAATGTGTGAGAAATAAGGAAAGAATGGATAGTTTGTCGGTCATGTTGCAATTTGATGAGGAGCCAAATGAATGCCAAATGTATGGTCATGTGGCAGCTGTTTGCAGAGGGAAACAACGATGTGCCAGATGCAGTGGAGATCATGAATACGGGAAATGTGAACAGGGAGCAAAAAAGAAATGCTGTAACTGCGGGGAAGAACACAGTGCTGGATATGGAGGATGTAAAGTCAGGAAAAAGGCTGTGGAAATACAGAATGTCAGGATTATGGAGAGAGTGTCGTATGCCGAAGCTCTTAAAAAAAGTCAAGCGAATACAAAAAGAGAATGAGCAAGAGCGACCAACAGAGTTACCAAGTAAGTGTGTGGAGAAATGCAGGATTAATGAGAGGCATATTGTAGCAGACAAAGTCAAATTTGTGACATTTATGGCAGAAGTAATAAACTGTTCAGCCCAAACAGAGAGCAGAACGGAAAGGATAAGGATCATAATTAGGGCAGCTGGAAAATACTTGGATATTGAAGGAATTACTATAGATGAGATTAGTGAAAAGATCAAAGTACAAACTACTAACACGCAAACATGTGGTGGATCTTAATGGTGCTGACAATTATACAATGGAATGCGAGAAGCTTATTGTCACGGTCGCATCAGATCCGACCGTCACCAGTGCACGTTCCCCATCACCCGAATTCTAGGACTTCATTTCCCATCATCCCGTTTACCGCACGCCATCATCATTGATCACCGTCACCTGTTTTCAATCACCTTGGACTCTTTAAATACTGTTTGTTTTTAGTTGTTCATCGTCAGGTATTGGTTAATCTTACCCATGCTTCACGCCATACTGACCTTGATTATCTCTTGTGCTATGTTTGTTCATAGACCTGTTTGATACCTGTTCATTTACCCGTTCATGTTCCTGTTTGTCACGGTTTCACCTTGCACCTCTCGTTTGAACTGCATTTCCCACGATCCTCTGCACCTCACCACCTGTTCACCATCTGTCATCAATCATCAGCACTCAGCCCCGCAACCCGCTTCACCTGTTTCCCTTTGATTATGGACCTTATTTAATGTGTGTGTTTGTTCAGTTCGGGGTCTGGTGTTGCTGTTTATGTAGCCGTGTTCTGTTCTGCCGTGTGATTTGTTTCTGTATCTCTGAACCTGTTCCATGGATGTTTAAAGCCTGTATTGTTCCCCTCTTGAGTGAGGATATTTACCTGAAGAAGTTAAGTAAACTACTTGATCTGAATTTCTCGTGTCTGCCTCGTCTGCATGGTAACACTGTTCAGCGATCTGTTTTTAACCCGGTTATATCTACGTTTATGTTACCTTGTGTAGTGACACAAATAACCATTTGGTCACTTGAGGTGTTGTAGGGTGGTTTCTGACGCGTGAGATCCAACCAAGATAAATCCTCCTCCAAATACTGCTTTAAAAGTTTTATTCATCACACAGTTCTTACAGGTCATTTTATCTCACTATTCCTCTGCACAATGCATATAAAATCCCATCGTGGCTTTACCTCCAGACACGGTCAAAAAATGTTGTGCTTCCCTCTAATTACACACCTGTGTTTTCTTTCTCTTTGCCTACCTATATACTCATTCAGCCCACACTCCACCCAGTGATCAAAAACAGAATTACAACAGCACTAATGGCTCTTCCACTCCGGCCCCTAATTGTACATGACAGAAAGACATTACAATTCAATACAAATACAAAGAGCCATTTAAAGCCCAAAGCAACACTGTAAACTTTGCATTATTCAGTCCTCTGTATGATAAAAATGAAACAGTCTTTACAATTAGTCCATTACATTTCCATACTGTCATAAATCAGACAAAGCTTTGTCACAGGTCTCTCGAGTGCGCTGGTTTTAGTTTGTACTCGCACAGAACATACAAGTCCAGTTTTATCTGGAAAGACTTCCAGAACTCGTCCCATCAACCAAGATCCACGTGGAGCTGTTGAATCCACAATGACAACAATGTCACCAGGAACAAAGTTTCTCCTTTCCTTATTCTATTTCTGCCGATCTTGAAGCAAAGTCAAGTATTCATTTGTCCATCTTTTCCAGAACACAAGTCACACATGTAGTGAACAGCACTCCAGAAGGCATTTCAGGTCCCAACTTTACAAGCACGGTCCCTCTTTAATGTAAACTTAAGGACCAGTGTCATCAGATAAGGCTACCAGAGAAACTGCCAGACACCCTCTATAGGGCAGCCTTATCATCAAACTAAAACCCTCACCCAAAGATCCAGGCCAGCCTGGCCATAAAACTCCTCAGGACCTCCACATGTGGTGGGTAATTAACCGGCCATGCGGTAGCTTTGGCTAAAACAAAGGACACATCTCTACATTCCTTAATTTATAAAAATGGACACAAACATATTGGACATATCACATATTCATTCTGTACTCTCTGAGAACATACTTTGTAATAGTCATTTGTGTTAAATACGGAAGTTTTACAAATGCTATTCACATATGAATGAATTCATGCATGATAGTTAATATCTTTTTGTCATGTTTATACTCTTTGTATTCAGGACAAAGCCAAAGGTATTTTGAAAGTGGTTTGGGAAGTGAGAATTGCTTAGGTAAAACAGTGAAGACACAGTTTTAATGCTGTGCTTTACTCTATGAAAATACGTTCACTACACAAGCAAAAGGATGAGTGAGCCCCTCTGACATCATCAGCCAATCACAGCCCTGCAAGGGACAAGCGGCAAAATGCAATCTCCTCCTTATCTGAAAGGGGATAAAAGTACCCTTTCAACACAAATTCCGGTTCTGAGTTTTCTGGCTGTTGTGCTAGGAAGCATAACAGATCACCCATTCTGAGTTTCCGGGAAGGAAGCATAACAGATCACCCGTTCTGAGTTTTCTGGCTGTTGTGCTAGGAAGCATAACAGCAACACCCGTTCTGAGTTTCCAGGCTGTGTGCTGGGAAGCATAACAGATCACCCGTTCTGAGTTTCCGGGAAGGAAGCATAACAGATCACCTGTTCTGAGTTTTCTGGCCGTGGTGCTAAGAAGCATAACAGATCACCCAGTTCTGAGTCTCCCCGCAAGGACTGAAGTAGAGAAACCACGTTTAGAGCCTGCTGTCCAGAAAGGCAATCACAAATGTCTGCAACAAGGTTAAGCCCAGGAGGGCAACCTTACTTCCAGGTACCTTTATCTGCGTGTTCCAGATCGTCAAGGACCTTCCGCACCAGCATGTTCCAGATCGCCAGGACCCTTTTGGTGCTTCAGGAGATTAGCATCCCACAGCGCTTCGTGTTCAAGGCTGTTGAACGGATTCAGACTCCTTCGCCACTGCAACAAGGCCCAGCCTCACCAGTGGAAGACGTCGCCACCATCGGACTGCTCACGTGAACGTAAATATCACTTACCAAACCTCTTTCTAGAGACCTTGGCATTAGTGTACTCTTTCAGTTCATTTCAGTTTATACCTTAGTTACCTGCATTCTTTTCATTCTTTACACTCAACCTTACTATCCTTTAGCTCTTTAGTATCATTTAGTAGTGTGTTAGTTATTCTTGTATGTCTTTTGTAAATAAATCCTCTTTTATTACAATTGTGTTTTCCTTGTGTTGATAATACAGTAAAAGGCTCTACAAGTTAGCACGAATATCACGAAATCCTTCAGATACCCCAGGTGATTTACTCCCTCCACTTTACATAATTTTTCTTATCATATTATTTATGATTTATGTTGGATTTATTCCAACAAATGTTGAGGTGGAATTCCTCAGCTGGTGCCCCGAGTTAAAAGGAGGGAGAGGTCATCTGACACACACACACACACACACACACTTACACTTGAAGTGACGTGGGGTCAAGTCTCACTAACACCTCTAGTGTCCTGTGTGAGGCGTACTATTAATTGGTGCCCCGTGTGAGGATCACTACTCACATATACTGGACCTGTTTCCATCTCCTCTTGCTGTATAATTGGGATTTGTCAAATAGTCCAGGGGGTAATACTGGTTTACCTTTCATCTGAAGAAGGCGGTTTGGAGTAAGTGGCTCTAAATCATTTAGATCATCTGACAGCTTGGTTATTGGGCGATCGTTCAGAATGGCCTCAATTTCACACAGCACAGTATGGAATCCTTCATCATCCAAAGTTTGCTGATGTAAGATGGAACTCAAAATTCTTTTGACCATTCTGATCACACTCCGCCATAATGTGATCCTCCCGGAGGATTGAGACTCCACTGAACACCTTTCACGAGCATTGACTTTTGAATCTTGTTTTTATTCCATGAACTGAGCATTTCCTTTAACTCCCTTTCAGCTCCAACAAAGTTTGTACCATTGTCTGATCTTATGTGAGTTACTTGCCCTCGTCTGCAAATAAATCTTTGTAGAGAGTTGATGCATGAATCCGTGTCCAAAGAATATGCGACTTCCAAATGAACTGCTCGGCTTGCCATGCAAGTAAAGATGACTCCATAACGTTTGACAATGGAACGTCCTCTTTTAACTTCCACAGGACCAAAATAATCCACTCCAACATTTGTAAATGGAGGCAGATCTGGAAGGAGTCACTCCATTGGCAAGTCTGCCATCTTCTGCTCACTCACCTTGGCTCCAAAACGTCTACAGTGGGCACAATTAAATATGATCTTTCTGACAGCTGCGTTACCTTTAATGACCCAATATCTTTTCCTCAGCGTGGAAAGCATATGATTTCTTCCACTGTGGCTTAACTGTTGATGTATATGCCGCAAGATAAGTGTGGCAATATGCTGATCCTTATCCAGAATAATCGGATGCTTTCTTTCCTCAGGCATAGCAGAATTCCTCAATCGTCCTCCAACTCTCAATAGACCATCTTGATAAATAGGATCCAATTTTTACAACTTACTGTCTCTTTTTATTTTTGAAACAGGTGAAGATGACAGAGCAGCAATTTCCTTTCTGAACTGCTGCCGTTGACTGAATGCCACAATAGCTGCTTCAGCTTCATTTAGATTCTCCAAAGTTAGATTTGGTGCGATCACAGAGTTTGTTAGTTTTTGAAGCTCTTTCTCTATCTTCTTAGAAGAAATGAATACTCTAGAAGAGTCTACAGAGGCTTGAATTTCCTTCCGCCTTTGACTGCGTTGTTTCAGAACGTTCTTTAACTTCAAGAGCCAAGCAACAGCAACCTTCAACTTTGTCCAGTCTGAAAAATGAGTAATCAGTCTATGAGTAGCATTTGGCATTTCATTTACCACGGTGCCATTTACACACATGTTTCTCTTTACCTCAGAAAATGGAGTCCTTGGAGTTTTGAGGGTAGCGGATCATCCCAACCACTTTTTGTGGTAGCTCTCGCAGTAGAAATTTTGCTGTGAGAGTGAATGGTGCCAAAAATCCTAAAAGGTCATATACAGAGCATACCGTTGACAAAACACCATGCCTGGTGCAAGGATGATCTTTGATATTCATCTTAAACTTGAAAGTATCTGATTCTACACACCACCACAAACCAAGAGCTCTTTCCATTGGTAGTTGATCCTTGTCCAGATCCATCATTTTTATGCCATAGGCTCTATGTTCTTCAGGTACAGTTTGCAGCACTGCACGGCTATTACTAATCCATTTTGTTAACTGAAAACCTCCTGTTAAACAAATAGCAGTGAGATCTTTGATCATCAATATGGCCTCTTCCTCTGAAGCAACGCTTTTCAGACAATCATCCATCTAAAAGTTTGTGTGAATTGTGTCAATTACCCTTTCATGAAAGCCAGTTTTATTGTCTTCAGCAGTTCTGCGTAGAGCATAGCAAGCACAACTTGGGGATGACACAGCTCCAAATAAATGCACATTCATTCTGTACTCCACTGGTTCTTGCTTTAAATCACCATCTTGCCACCATAGGAAACGAAGAAAATCAGTATCCTCTGCTGCAACTTTGACCTGGTGAAACGTTGCCTTTACATCAGCCATAAGTGCGATTGGCTCTTGTCGAAACCTCACAAGAACTCCCAACAGTGAACTTGTTAAATAAGGACCCTGTAGAAGTTGATCATTAAGCGATGTACCTTTGAAGGCAGCTCCACAATCAAATACCACTCTTAATGTTCCTTTCTTGGGGTGATAAACCCCATGGTGAGGGATATACCAAACTTTCCCTTCATCCTGTTTTAACTGATGCAATGGTACCTTTTCAACATAACCTTGCTTCATTACCTCATCCATGAAATCTTTATATTCTTGATGAAAAACACTGTTTCTCTCTATTTTCCTTTTTAATCCAATTAAGCGCTGTTTAGCCACACAAAGGTTATTTGGCAACACAGGTTTTTCCATCCTGAAAGGAAGGTTCAGTTTGTAATGTCCATCTTGAAGCTCAATTGACTTGCTTACCTTTTCCATAAATGCATGCTCTTCTCTTGACATTTCCTTTTTCTCAGCAGCATTTTCATTAAAGTCATGATTGTATTGTTTAATGAGCATATCCTCCAATTTGCTTACAGAAATCCTGTTAACAGTAACATCTGGACATTTGATTTTATTCCTATTATCCTTGCTTCCTTGGAGTGGTCCATTTACAGCCCATCCCAATAGGGTTCTAACCTCCCAGGGCTCCATTACCTTGGAAGCATTTGCTCCAATCAGCAAATCCACATCAGCAGGAGTTTGAGGGATCTTAATACCTTTTAGATATGACCATTTATCCAAATCCTTTTGTGTGACAATATTGTCTCTGGACACAGGCATTCTCTTTTGAGTGAAGACTTCTGGAAGACTGTAAAAGTTATCATCAAGAAGGCTAAACACCTCCAATCCAGTCAAAATAGTACCACTAATAGCCTTTTGATTGCCCATTGTTTTCAAAACAATATTAGTTCTCTGTCCCTTTAATTTTAAACTGTACATTAAGCCTTCTGAACAAAATGTAGCAGAACTACCAGGAACCAAAAATGCATAAGTTTGAATTACCCTTTGTCCCTTACTGGATTTGACTTGAACTGGTACAATTGATAATGCACAGTCTCCATTGTCGCCGGCCCCTATTTGCCCACAAGTTTTAAGAGCGACACGTGCACTACTTAGAGATGTAGGATTCTGATCCTGTGTGCCCGTTCTTTCCCTTTGTTGAATATGCAAAACGCTGGGATGCATTTGGCCACATACTGCACAAGTCAAGCGCTTGTCACAATCCTTACTCATGTGTCCAACATTAAGACAGCCAAAACAAATACCTTTCTCTTTTAGAAAGTTCAATTTTTCTCTATGCAGCTTGTTTTGCATGTGTGGACACTGGTCCAATAAGTGATCACGTTTGCAGCACAAACATACAATTCGGGACCTTGATCTTAAATCAGTCTCACAGCACTGGATTGATTTACTGTTGGTAACAACCGTCGTTGCAAAGCTGTTTCTGATTTTGGTCTTAGATTTCTGTTGTACAGGTTAGGTACTCTGAATATCACCAAATAGTGGATCAAATGACATTTTTACTTGACGTTCAATAAATGCCACGATATCTTTGAACCGTGCTCTTTGATTGCGCCTTTCCATTAGCTCGCATGCCACAGTTCTCCACTTTTCCCTTAATTTATAAGGCAGCTTCATAATGATGGTTTTCAAATTGCTTGGCATCTCCAGTTCCTCCATATAATCAATTTCTTCCATTACATTACAGCATCCACGCAATGAACTTACTGTTACGGTGCTGGATGGAAGAGACCAGGACGACAGAGAGTAATATCAAATGATTCACTTTACTGTTTTTTTTTCCATCACAGAGAATGTCAGACTTATCAGGTACAACAGATATCCAGAGTAACAGGAACAGGCACGAATATTTCACAGGGCAAACAAAACCCACGCATCCACAAACAAACAACAATACCCGACCGTGAAAGAACTAAAAGACAGACTTTAAATAATACAAGTAATGACACAAAGTAATATAAAACAGGTGTGGGTGATAATAACTAAACATGTGCTAAACAAGATTACAAACAGTGAACAGGTGTGCGGGTGCAATGCAAAGTGGGTAATGGAGTCCTTAGAATTCCGGGGAACGGGAACGAATGACGTGATGGGGGGAATCCGATGCTGAAGGCATCGGCTCCGTGACAGTACCCCCCCCCCACGGACCGCTCCTGCGGGCCGCAGAGCACGCCGACGGGGCCGACCTCGTGGCCTGGGGCCAGGTTCGGAGGGATGGGATACATGGAACTCGGTAAGTAGCGTCGGGTCGAGAATGTCCGAGCGGGGAACCCAGCAACGCTCCTCAGGACCGTATCCTTCCCAGGACACGAGGTATTCCAGCCTCCCGGCCCGTCGACGAGCCCTCAGGATGGCATCGACCCGGTAGATGCGGTCCTGATGGTCTAGGGGTGGAGGAGGAGGAGGCTCCGGAGCTGCTGGTGGAGGTCCCTCAGCATCAGATTCTGGGGAAAGAACAGAAACAGGGTCAATGAAGGGCTTAAGGAGTGAAACATGGAAGGATGGGGCCAGACGGTAGGATCGGGGAAGTTGCAGCCGGTAAGTCACTGCATTAATTTGTTTGATGATGGGGAAGGGTCCGATGAACCGGGGGGTGAGTTTCCTACAGGGCAGCCGCAGGCGAATGTCCCTGGTGGAGAGCCAGACCGGTCGGCTTGTTGTTTTCGCCTACGAACTGCAGCCTGTAGGTGTACGTGAGCGGAGTTCCATACCCTTTCACTGGCCCGGAACCAGTGGTCCACAGCTGGCACCGTGGAGGGTTCTTGGGTCCAGGGAAACAGGGGTGGTTGATAGCCGAGCACGCACTGGAACGGGGTGAGTCTGGTGGAATCCTGACGAAGGGAGTTTTGTGCGTACTCGGCCCAGGGAAGGAAGCGATGCCAGCTGTGGTGGTGACGATGGCAGTAGGTCCGGAGATATCTTCCGATCTCCTGGATCTTTCGCTCAGTCTGGCCATTCGCCTGGGGATGGTAACCAGAGGTAAGACTAACCGATACACTTAATAAAGAAAAGAACGCCTTCCAGACGTGAGAGATAAACTGAGGTCCTCGATCTGACACGATATCCTCGGGCAGGCCAAAATGCCGGAACACATTATGGAACAGCGCCTCGGCTGCTTGCATAGCTGTGGGCAGACTAGACAAGGGAATTAATTTGCAGCTTTTGCTGAAACGGTCAACGACAACAAAAATACAGGTATAACCTTCAGAACAGTGTAAATCAGAAATAAAACCCACGGCAATATGAGTCCATGGCCGCTGAGGAACTGGTAATGGGAGGAGCTTACCCTGGGGCCGTCGGCGAGGCACTTGGGCGATGGCACAGTCTGAGCATCCCTTCACGAAGCGAGTGATATCTCCGGACATCCCAGGCCACCAGTACCGGGGGAAGATCAGTGAAAGGGTGCGCTGCCGACCTGGGTGTCCTGATCCCGGAACACAATGGACGGAGTCCATGAAGGGAATGTGCAGATCTTCGGGCACGAACATTTTCCCCTCAGGACCTCCCGGCGGAGCAGGCTGATCACGAAGACTAGCTTCAATTTGCTTGTCCAAATCCCACTCAATGGGAGAGAGTACCATGGCTGGAGGAAGAACAGGCTCTGGAGGATCTGAGCTGACATCCGGGGCGTGAATCCGTGAGAGAGCATCGGCTTTTCCATTCTTGCTTCCGGGACGATAGGTTACTGTGAAATTAAAACGAGAGAAAAACAATGCCCAGCGGGCTTGACGAGAATTAAGTCTCTTCGCTTCACGTAAGTATAACAAGTTTTTATGATCAGTATATACAATAAACGGAAACTTAGCTCCTTCCAGCCAATGCTTCCACTCCTCCAGAGCCAGTTTGATAGCTAGTAGTTCCCGGTTACCGATATCATAATTTTGCTCCGCCGGGAACATCTTCTTGGAGAAGAAAGCGCATGGGTGAAGGCGTGCCGGATTCCCCTGCAGCTGCGAAAGCACCGCCCCTACGCCAGTGGTGGAGGCGTCAACTTCGACCACAAACGGGAGCTCAGGCGCGGGGTGACGAAGAACAGGTGCATTACAGAAGGCTTCTTTTAACTGATGGAAGGCATCCTTAGCCTCCTGGGACCAGACTAATACTTTAGGTTTTCCTTTGAGCATTGACGTGAGCGGTGAGCAGATCAAACTGAAGCCTTGAATGAATCGCCGATAAAAGTTTGCGAACCCTAGAAAGCGTTGCAAACCTCGAACTGAAGAGGGCTGGGGCCAGGACTGAACTGCCTCTACTTTATCCTTCTCCATGAGCACCCCCGTGGCACTGATCACATATCCCAGAAACTGAACCTCAGAGAGATGAAATGCGCAGCTTGAGATAGAGGTTATGATCTCGGAGCCGCTGGAGAACGAGCGAACATGACCTTGATGCTCCGCGAGACTTCGAGTACACCAGGATATCATCTATGTAGACAATAACAAACAGACCCAAGACATCTCGAAATATTTCATTCATAAAACTTTGAAACACTGCCGGAGCATTTACCAACCCGAAGGGCATAACCCGGTACTCGAAGTGTCCCATGGCGTTATGAAGGCCGTTTCCACTCATCTCCCTTCCGGATACTGAATTAGGTTGTACGGCTTCTGAGGTCCAGTTTCGCGTGAATACCGAGGCTCCACGAAGATGCTCTATGGATGGGGAAATAAGAGGCAGAGGATATGAAAACTTAACTGTAGCTTGGTTAAGGACACGATAATCTATACAGGGCCGGAGACCCCATCTTTCTTCCCCACAAAGAAGAAACTGGACGCTGCAGGGGAAGTAGAGGGCGTATAAATCCTTGTTGCAATGCCTCCTGGATATAGTCACCCATGGCTTTCTGTTCCGGGAGGGACAGCTTGAGTAGATACTCTTTAGGGAGAGGGGCCCCAGGCAGCAGCTCTATGGCGCAGTCCCATGGCCTGTGCGGGGGTAGTTGTGAGGCTCTCTCCTTGCTGAATACATCCAGAAATGCTTCATACTCTGGCGGAATCGCCCCAACCCAGGGCTTAACACTATTGTCGGTTCTGGAGACCTTCGAGGATTCTGGAGAGAGAGGAACAGCAATAGGAGACATTACAAGTGAGACAGATTTAACAGGCTTAACTGTCCTTTCCAGCGGCCAACTGAGTACATCCCCCGTTGTCCAGTCCATCTCTGGACGGTGCTTTTGAAGCCAGGGTCGTCCCAGCACAAGATCCACGAGCTCCCCTCCAGCACCCAGAACGACAACACCTCAGTCATAGCCGGTTTCCATTCGAGCCGAACATGCGCGGAGAAAAACCTGATAAGTCCTCGCCCTAAGGGCTTCCCTAAGATATCCTGCACCGGGATTGGTTGCACCACTCGATGCCTGGGTAACCGAAGCCGTTTCAGCAGATCCGGAGAGATGAAATTCCCAGCCGCACCGGAATCGATAAGTGCTTTTACTGGAATAGAGACAGTGGAAGAAGCAATGATTAGAGACGTTAGCGGAAGCTTTATACCTGCTTGCGGCGGCTGAACCGCACTCACCCGGGCATGAGACGGGCGCACTGGACAGGTAGCAAGGAAATGCCCGGGTTCCCCACAATATATGCAGAGCTGATGAGAAATGCGCCGTTGTCGTTCCTCCTTGGTTAGATGAAAGTTATCCACTTGCATAGGCTCGGGGGCTGGAGGACTCGGTGGAGCAGAGAGCGAACTTCGAGCAGTTGAGCCCCGCGGCGGCTGATGCGCACGCGGAGCAGACAGAGGATGTAGCGGAGGAGCGGTACAGACCGTGGATGATCTACTTTGACAGGCCACGAGCCGTTGGGCTATTCTAATAGACTTCTGAATGAATGTCTCCAATTCAATAGAATCGTCATAAATCACCATGTGCACTTTTACCTCAGCTGACAAACCTTGTCGATACGCCGCAAGCAGAGTGGCTTGATTCCAGCCACTGGTTGCGGCGAGAGTACGAAAGTGGAGAGCATATTCAGCCACCGATGAACGTCCTTGCCGAAGTCTACAGAGTTGGTCTGCAATAGAGAGAGAAGAGGCAGAGTGATCAAACACATTTTTTACCCGCGTTGAGAACTCCTCCCAGGAGCGGGACTCGTGAGTTTCTGACTCCCAGTAGCCTTGTGCCCATCGCAGCGCAGCCCCTGTCATCAGGCTGATCGCGAAGTCAACCTTGTCCGCTTCAGTGTGGTGCAAATGAGGCTGCCGACTGAAGTATAAGTTGCATTGCAGTAGAAATCCACCACACTCCTCCGCTACTCCGGAGAGCCGATTAGGCATGGCCATGGGACTGCCAGTGACTGCATGACTTACCGGCTGGGGAGAATACACAGGTAGTGCGTTTAAGTGACGAGTGAGAGCGTGGAGAACATCCGTGGCTGCATCCGTTGCGCTAGGGGTAGCGGCTTCCATCCTGGAGACCAGAGCACATTAAAGTCACAAAAAATAGGTTAAACACAAACACTGACGAGTAATCCAAATCTTCACGCCTCGCGGAGGATCCTTCAATTCCGTCTTTGGGTCGGGTATACTGTTACGGTGCTGGGTGGAAGAGACCAGGACGACAGAGAGTAATATCAAATGATTCACTTTACTGTTTTTTTTTCCATCACAGAGAATGTCAGACTTATCAGGTACAACAGATATCCAGAGTAACAGGAACAGGCACGAATATTTCACAGGGCAAACAAAACCCACGCATCCACAAACAAACAACAATACCCGACTGTGAAAGAACTAAAAGACAGACTTTAAATAATACAAGTAATGACACAAAGTAATATAAAACAGGTGCGGGTGATAATAACTAAACATGTGCTAAACAAGATTACAAACAGTGAACAGGTGTGCGGGTGCAATGCAAAGTGGGTAATGGATTCCTTAGAATTCCGGGGAACGGGAACGAATGACGTGATGGGGGGAATCCGATGCTGAAGGCATCGGCTCCGTGACACTTACATCCTCTGACTTTACTGAAGGCCATCCAACTTTCTCTACATATGCAGCAGCTATTTTGAACTCATTGCCAAAATGTTCTTTTAACAATGCTTTAGCTTGCAAATACCCTCTTTGTGCATCCATATGGTGACAACTGCACACAAGTTCCCTGGGCTGACCTCGTGTGTATTGTTCCAGAAAGTGTAAGCAATCTCGATAATTTTTGGTTTTGTCTTCTTTTCCATGCTCAAATGCTCTGATGAAAGTTCTATATTGCAGAGGATTACCATCAAACACAGTAATATCTCTTTGAGGCAGTGTGCTGGATTGTTGTTGTTGAACCAGGAGGGCAGTAATCTCATTTTGTTTTTGCATGATATTGCAAATGTTTGAAGTTGATGTTCCATCTCTATTCTGCATTACATTTGATGTTTGCACTACTGTAGTGACACAGAATTATGATCAATTTGTGGTGCACTGTGAGTTTGCTGGATCACATTCCTTGAGCCTCCTTGCTGGGAAGTTTCCTTTAGCATATGTTCCTTTGCATGAGGGTTAAACATAACTTCTTTGCCACTCATCACAGTTTCTTTATCATAATATACATTCATATCATCAGTGCAGGATTTAAGAGATTGATTGTTAGAATTATTTAAAACAGCAATTTTGGCAGTAGCAGCTGCTATTTCTGCATCAATATCCAGTTGTTCTTGTCTGTGTCTCAACTTTTCCTGTTGCAGCTCCAAAGCATGTTTCTCTTTTAAAGCAGTTGCACGTGCAATTAATGCAGCCTTCTCCGCTTCTGCCATGACTCGTGCTGAAGAAGCAGAAGATCTCCCACTACGCACACTGCTTGAACTTTTCTTGCTAGATGGTATACTTGACTTACGTGAGATGTTTGAAATGCTATCTTCTGGATTAATGTCTTTTTGATATACATTTTCATCAACACCAGAACATGAGACTTTACTTTTAGTGCTCAACCATTTCTCAACATCATCTATATACCCATTGTAAATGAACATCTTTCCACTGAACCATGTTTGTTGTTTTTCCTTTTCCTCACTGGGCAAAATAACAATCACAGAATTGTGCATTTCTCTTGCTTCATCTCTCAATTTGATGAATTTCTCAAAAGAACACTGCACCTCCTTTTCATATTGTCGGTTGGACATAAAATCTTTTATGATAGCCATTAGGTTTTTTGCCTTATTTAGTTTACTCTTTCTTGTCTTTTGCAGAGTTTCCAATTTTTCCAATAATGCCTGTTGGACTTTTCTAAAGGCAGTCCGAGCATGTTCAGAATCTCATATACAGGAGACGAAATAAGATAATTAATAATTGAGGTTTATTGATCAGATATGAAGAGAATTCAGCGCGCTGGGTCTTCCTCACAATGTCAAACTGTAACCAACTCGACAACTCACAGTTGGAAGACCCAGTTTGCTATAAGTTTCACATATTTATACACAACACATTCTTTGTCCATGCCTCCCGAGACCTCCTTCATCTGCCCTCCAATCAGCACAGTGTCTTTGGCCCTCTGCCTAATTTATGGTTGTTTTCACAGTAACTTTCCTCAGGGCCGTTGAGCCTCGTCCTTAGCGCTTTGTTGGAGACGCCAACGCCCTGAACATATTTGAAATTCTTTCACAGATTTGGATTCAACACATTTCTCGTACTCAATTCATGACTTAAGTATATTCATGAATTAATTACTTAGTTATATATTTTGATTAATATGGAACAATTATATATGTAAACATTAAATCAATAATAAAACGGAGATATTAGTTATTGAAGAATATTTTCCACAATTCCCTCTCTTGACCTCTTGAGAGGTCACATCATCTCTTCTTCATATTCTCCACCTGTAACATAAACATCAGACAACAAAGGCATGGAATATGGTGGTGGGGTGTCCTTCTTCTCGATAGCTGTAACAATTACACGGTTGCATAGGGACCTTGCACATGGAATACAACAACACCCACATGTTACTAATATTGCTAGAAAGGTAGCAACAGACATTAATACAGACATTACTATTGCTTTCCATTTCCCCAATTTTTGGGACCCTTGGGATAATTAAGTTCTATTCCCCCATATGCCTTTAGACATTTATCGGTCTTTCCTTCATCCTTCCCACTCGCTCGTTTACTTCTTTTCAACCCCTCAACTGTTTCTGTCTTCTCGGTCATGTAGTTCCCTTGGTTTCTTTGGTCTGTTGCATATGTTCTATCCCATACACTATTCCCACTACTATCACTGAGATGATCCCTATCACCAGCAGCAACCTTTTGTTCTCCCACAATTGCATTTTTCTAGTATGGTTTTTATTTTTTATATTGTTTTATGGTTAAAAGTAAGCTAAACACCCTCTCTACACCGGGTAAAGCAAAATAATAAAATGGACTTTTAAAACACTTCTAATATGGTTGTAAATGACTTAACAGTACAATAATACACTTGTAATAATAAAATTCAATACCCTTCCATGTAATAGAAACACAAACACAAAATAAATGAGCTCTTAAACAAAAACAAAAACAAAACCACAGAATGGAAAAATAATTCAAAAGAAAACACCGCTCCTCGAGTTTTAGACGCCTTCTTATTCGGGTACCTAGGGAGTAAATGGTTATCTTTATGTCCACGTCCGTGAACACCTTACTCAAAATTTCTTTTTACCCTTTCATAGTCTAGTTTGTCCAGTCCACACCCCAGTCGGGAATGGATACACTTTTATATTATTTTCCACACACCAGTTTCTCATGCGTGTCAGGCTCTGTAAAGCAATCATAGGTTGGCAAATCACCACAGTTTTGTTTTGTTATTAGATGAAAAATCAATCTGCTTTCGTCTTCTTTGGTTACTGCACAGTCACCTGGTTGTTTGTTTTGGCTTACCACCTTCACGTGTACCAGATTTCTGTTTAAATTGTTTTGCTATACCTGCACCATATGCACAGTCAGCACTTACACAATGAGCCAATGGCTCTGAGTCTGGTGTTAGAAATAGATCACCTGTTTGGTAAGAAAGTTGAATCTGCTGCTGTTTTGGACAGTTAGAATTTACAGAATTTAGAAAATTACAGGCTTGTTCCTGCTGTTCTGTACGTTCTGTATCCTCCCTCTCTTGGACCTGCGAAGACAGGTCCAATCTGGTATCTGACAAAGACCTAGAAGGTGGATCACAATCAACACAAGCAGACAAATGGAACCAAGTATCTCCTTTTCCGTGCACCTGGATGCAATGAGATGTTCTTGCAGCAACTTTGTAGGGCTTTGACCACCGTGGTTCATTCCACTTTCTCCTGAAGATTCTCAGTCTCACCCACTCTTTACCTGTCTGGATAGGTGTTGGTGCCTCGTCTGGGTATGCCTCTGATGGTGCCTGGCGGGAAAAGGTCGTAATCAGAGAAGTTAATCTGTCAAAATACACTGCGTGTGACAATGGTTCCATACACTCTGTGGACAGCACTCCTGCCGGTCCTGGGAATCTGCGACCTGTAAACAATTCAAAAGGTGTGAAACCAGAAACTCTGTTAACAGTTGATCTAGTGGCCATTAATGCCAGTGGTAGGGCTGCTAGCCAATTCAATTTGGTCTGTGCACAGATTTTAGCCAATCGTAATTTCAGAGTTAAGTCCATTCTCTCCACTTTGGCTTGGCTTGGTGAACGATGCAATACCTCAGAAGCGTCCCAACACCCCCACTACGTTGCACTACGTTTCGCTTGCGCATAAGCAATACCTGGTGGCCTCATGCCTCCACCTCTGTGCCATAGTGGCCGTTGTAGCGCACGTCAATTGCATCCTAACCGTTTTTCCTTGTGTTGTTTTTTTTTTTTTTTTAAATAGGTATCCACTTCTCTCACCCTCGCACACTGCATCACCATTGCAACCAGCACATTCCTCTGCGTCTTTCCGTGCAACGCTAGTTTCCCCTAAAATGTACGCACTATTTTCCAACTATACTACTGTGTAGGAGGCCCTCAGACCACAATCCAACAACCATCTCTGAAAATGTGGTCGCATTTTGAATATGCATGCCTGCTAACAGCAAATTGGCAACCTCGCCCATGTGGTAGTAATCGTATAGTTGTACAATATGTTGCGCAGCACGTGATTGAGTATGCCCGGCCACAAATTGAAGCCCTATGGAAGGAATACCTATCTCTGTGTATGTGAATGATGAGCACGCTATACCCTCTGCAGTAAGAATAACATTGGAAGATGCATTTGCTATGTGTATGCAAGTAAACCATCTGTGAGCTAGCATTAGAATAGTTCCTCCTGACGAGCGTAAGATACTCGCTCCAACTCTACCAGTAAATCTCTTCCCAACAGTGGGATAGGGGCATGTGAAGAGTGCAGAAATGCATGTGGCAACACCTGCTGCGCAATGTGCACTCGTAATGCTCTTTTTTTTTTTTTTCCTGGCCATTTCTTACCCTACCAGAGGGCCCTTCAACATTTCTCCACCCCATCTCCCCGGCCCCATGTTGGGTGCATAGGCTCCGAGGTTGGGAGATGACGAGAGCTGTTGCCTCGGGTTGTGTGAGGTATGTGGTCCCCTGCCACGACCACCCTGGTTACCACCTCCTCGGGGACCCCATCCCCCCGCAGGTGGACCATTATAATGGCCTGATTGTCCCATATGGTTTGGACAATCTCTACCCAAATAATCGGATGCACCACACACAGAACATAGCACTCTGTTGGATGCCCCCTCCCATGTTGCCTCTATTTCCCTAATAAATCTTAATGTGTTGGTATGTTGTAATGGGGACTGGGGCCTGTAGTTACGTCTATCAGTGGTGTGTCCTAAACTACTAGTTCTATGATAGCATGTCTTTCTAAGTCAGCTAATTGTGTGGCGGGCAAAATTTGTCGCGACAGGCATCTTGAATCACCCACTGTCAAAATGGTGCCTTAGCACCACTACATCCGTTCACAAATCTGGATATGAAACAGTGGCCGTGGGCTTACTGATGGGAGGAGCGGATGAGGTAGTCTGAGTGCTTCCTACTTCAACTTCCTTTTTCATCTTGACTGCTGACCTGCAAACTTCCTCTTTGTTCCCTCTATTCAAAGTTTTAGCTGTTAATGCCGTAGCCACCAATGCAATTCTTGTCCACACTCTCAACACTTTCTGCAGCTTTTCAGTTTTTGACCATGCTCTAGCACTGAACCATTTTACTGCATTTTTCTCTTTTTCATGCCCAATCAACTTATTATGAGCTCTCTTTTCCATTTCTCTAATTTTTTGCGCCAGTGAAACTCTGACTTTCTCTGCTTCCAACCATCCGTTCTCATCACACATCAATTTCCAACATTCCTTAGCCTCTTTCTCTCTTTCTTTACTATCCTTTGGCTCCGCCTGCGTAAATAACATATCTGTAATACGACTCCATTGTTCAGTTACGGGCGGACATCCATATTCTGCACATTCCTTTTCAAATTCCGCCATCTCACTTCTTCTTATCTCTTCACGACCGCACCCTTCCTATATTTAACTTTCACCGTCTTTCTACTCTTGTTCTTTTATACAATTATTTATACAGTTTAAATTCACACTTCAACAAATAAACACAGCAAAACACATTTATTTACAAATATTCCATTAACCACCAACTTTACTTTACATACAGCATATGCATCTAGATTCACATTTACAGATATTTACACTGGAATTCCACACATTAAATTAACACAAACTTTATGGTTCTCTCGACCAAGGGACTCGAACCCAATAGAATTTACGGTTTTAGCTTTCAACCGAGGGACTCGAACCCAGCAGAAACCCCTTTTCTTTATCCGATTTACTTCCTTACAAGACTTACGGATTTTTACACACAACACTGTTTTTCGGTCCTTTAACCGAGGGATTTTAACCCAAAGGAATTGTAACCACCGCTACAACCCTTCGTCCGATTTACTTCCTTACAAGACTTACGGACTTTTACACAATTTTTATCCGATTTACTTCCTTACAAGACTTACGGATTTTTACACAATTTTTATCCGATTTACTTCCTTACAAGACTTACGGATTTTTACACAATTTTTATCCGATTTACTTCCTTACAAGACTTACGGATTTTTACACAATTTTTATCCGATTTACTTCCTTACAAGACTTACGGATTTTTACACAATTTTTATCCGATTTACTTCCTTACAAGACTTACGGATTTTTACACAATACAACTTTTATTCAACTTTCATTCTTCTTCACATCAGATCTTACCATAAACCTCTTATTCGTTTTAACTATATTTACATCGAGATGTTCATCAAGCTCAACACAATAATTTGGTTTTACTCAATATGCAGAATTTGAATTAAACAGGTTTCTGCTTACCTTCTATTTAGGGATCCCTTTTGTGTTGAACCTGAGTCCGTCTCGATTTTCCCTCTACGGGATGAAATCGCTTGCGCCGTCTCCCCCTGCGAAATCACGTCGGGGTCACCAATTGTTGGACTTTTCTAAAGGCAGTCCGAGCATGTTCAGAATCTCATATACAGGAGACGAAATAAGATAATTAATAATTGAGGTTTATTGATCAGATATGAAGAGAATTCAGCTGCTAAGGGTCTTCCTCACAATGTCAAACTGTAACCAACTCGACAACTCACAGTTGGAAGACCCAGTTTGCTATAAGTTTCACATATTTATACACAACACATTCTTTGTCCATGCCTCCCGAGACCTCCTTCATCTGCCCTCCAATCAGCACAGTGTCTTTGGCCCTCTGCCTAATTTATGGTTGTTTTCACAGTAACTTTCCTCAGGGCCGTTGAGCCTCGTCCTTAGCGCTTTGTTGGAGACGCCAACGCCCTGAACATATTTGAAATTCTTTCACAGATTTGGATTCAACACATTTCTCGTACTCAATTCATGACTTAAGTATATTCATGAATTAATTACTTAGTTATATATTTTGATTAATATGGAACAATTATATATGTAAACATTAAATCAATAATAAAACGGAGATGTTAGTTATTGAAGAATATTTTCCACATGCCTTAGGAGTGAGCTTAATAGGCCGTCTTTCCCTTATAAGCTCCATTTCAGCTTTCTCAAATGTCTCAATAGTCTCTATTTGTTCACCAGCGGCCACAACATCATCATATTTCCCAACACTCATATTTCCAGTCTGTATAATTCATTCACCTTTGGCAACGTTAAACTCAAGCAACCAATGCATTGGATTCATGCTATTAAATGTGTGCACACAAATCATTCCTCAAGTAGTGCTACACATACCTTAATGTCTTCATTCATTTGATTCGTCGTGGCTGCTCCTCGGTTCATTGCTACATCCAATTAAATCCAAATCCATAGTGAAATCCAGTGATTAATCCATTCAAATTTCAGAATGTTCCAGCGTAATAATCCACAAAGAAGCATTTTTTGACAAACTGTAGTGACACAAATAACCATTTGGTCACTTGAGGTGTTGTAGGGTGGTTTCTGACGCGTGAGATCCAACCAAGATAAATCCTCCTCCAAATACTGCTTTAAAAGTTTTATTCATCACACAGTTCTTACAGGTCAATTTATCTCACTATTCCTCTGCTCAATGCATATAAAATCCCATCGTGGCTTTACCTCCAGACACGGTCAAAAAATGTTGTGCTTCCCTCTAATTACACACCTGTGTTTTCTTACTCTTTGCCTACCTATATACTCATTCAGCCCACACTCCACCCAGTGATCAAAAACAGAATTACAACAGCACTAATTGCTCTTACACCTTGTTTTACTTACCTGTTATTAGTTCTCTTTGTTTCTGTTTTATCTGAGTTCTGTTTGTGATTGTATTGTTAAGGTTTTTTTTTCAGTAAAACTTGTTTATACTTCACCTTGGTTCATCTGTGTTCTCATCAGTCCCGTAACACTTATTAGCTAATGGGCAAGAATTTAAAAGATATATTGATGAACTATATAGTAAACCGAGTGTTGTGTGTAAACGAGAAACGTGGCTAAAGCCACAATTAAAGTTCACATTACAGGGATATAGTGTAATACGTAGGGATAGAAATGATGGAACTGGAGGTGGGGTAGCAACCTTTGTAAAACAAGGAATAGGGTTTAGGGTAATAGAAGTAAATAAATAGCATGAATCAGTGGTTATAGAAGTTTGGAGTGGAACACAAAATATTAGAATAATTTATTACAACCCATGTAACAGGTTGAGTAGAGAAACGCTAGAGATAGTTCAAGGAGTAGGTAGTCACGAAGTAGTGTGGTGTGGGGACTTTAATGCCCATAGCACGATTTGGGGTAGTGTAAAAAATAATAAAAATGGAAATATTATAGAAGATATGCCAGAGTGGAGCAGGTTAGTGTGCTTGAATGATGGTAAAGCAACAAGGATTGATGTGGCCCGTGGCCATTACTCTGCCAATAGATTTAACTTCAGTTTCAGAAGAATTGGCTAAGAAATGCACATGGGAAGTGTTGGATCACAGTACAATAGGAAGTGATCATTTCCCAATTTATTGTAAAATAGGTTTAGAAGTAGAACAAATTAACAAATTAATTAGTTAAAATTTTATATAGTACAGCAAAAGAAATAATTGGTAAAAGAGAAGGAATAAAAGGCAAAAATCCGTACCCTGGTGGACAGACAAATGCAGCGATGCCATTCGAGTAAGGAACAGAATGCTTAGGAGGGTCAGAAGGTCTTTCTCATTTGATGACCTGATCAATTATAAGAGAGCACAGGCGGATGGGAGGAAAGTGAAGAAAGACCAATAATAACAGATACTGAAAAAGCAGAGGTATTGGCACAACATTTGTTAAAGGGCACAGTAACAGAAATATTTCGGATGAAATGAGAAGATCCAGAGAACTTTTAATAAAAGAGAATCCGAATATTAAAGCACAAAGAGACCCATCTGGTTGTACATTGGATGTGAAGTTTACATTGTATGAATTAAAAAGGGCTCTTGCTGGAGTTGGACAAACATCAAAAGGGAAAGATGAGATATGTAATGAAATGATTAAGCATTTGTCAGACGCATCATTAAGTATTATTTTATTCCTTTTTAATAAGATTTGGGAGTTAGGGAAACTTCCATCTTTTTGGAAGCATGGCATGCTTGTGAGTGATCCTTCCCTGGCTTACCAACTGGGATACAGTTGGTAAGCCAGGGAAGGATCACTCACAAGCATCCAGCTATCGGCCCATTGCCCTAACATCAAATATTTGTAAATTAATGGAGCGTATGGTCATAAATCAACTGAATCACGTTCTAGAGAGTAAAGGACTAATACAGGGGTCTTCAACTACTTTACTTTGAGGGCCAGATTATAAAAGTATAAGTTTGACACGGGCCAAATTTTAACCAAAAGTTTATACCCTTTATTATAACTTTAAACAAACAGTTTAAACAGTCTGATTGGCTGAGAATAAACGTTCTTAAAGGGGCTTTGCGGTTTAAAATTAAGGAAAATGATTGGAGGGCCGCATTTGGCCTGCGGGCTGCCAGTTGACTAGCCCTGGACTAATATCTCAGTATCAAATGGATGCAGTTTTATGTTTGGAAGACGATATTGTTACGGAGTCGATGCCTTCAGCATTGGATTCAATACATCACGTCACCCGATCTGCATCCCCGGAATATTAAGGACACCATTTCCCACATTCCTTTGCACCCCGCACACCTGTCATCAATCCCTCACACTCAACCCCTCTGATCTGCACCGTCTGTTTTGTTATTATGTTAGTTTAATTGTTTGTATTATTTAAGCCCTGCTTTTTGTTCAGTCCCTTGTCTGGTGTTGTTGTTTTGTGCACGTGTGGTAACCCTGTTAAGATGTTTACGAAGTCTCTGTAAGGCAGCCGTGCTTTTTCTGCCTGCTTGTATTTTTCTCCTCTGAAGTGAGGTCTGTACCAGTTTTGTATTTCCACTGATGAAGTTCAGTAAAAGACTTGAATTGGATATTCTCGTGTTTTGTCTCATCTGACCACGCTAACAGATATTAGGAAGGCACAAATAAATAAAGAGGTAGTTGTGGGAGTTTTCTGAGACATCGAAAAGGCATACAACATGCTTTGGAAAGAAGGTCTGCTAATTAAACTAGACAAATTGGGTATAAAAGGGAGAATGTACAACTGGATAATGAGTTTTTTATCTGACCGAACTATACAAGTAAGGGTAGGCTCTTCTTTTTCAAAATGCTACTTAATAGAAAATGGAACACCTCAAGGGAGTGTCTGCAGCCCAGTATTTTTCAATATAATTATTAATGATATATTCTGCAAAGTTGATGCGGGAATAGGTAAATCTCTGTATTCTGATGATGGAACGTTATGGAAGAAAGGACGGAATGTCTCATATGTAGTTAAAAGCATACAGAAGGCAGTAGATGCAGTAGAAGAATGGACAAGGAAATGGGGTTTCCGACTGTCAGTGTCAAAAAACAAAAGTAATATGTTTTTCAAAAAAGAAAGTAACTCCCATAGTCCGAATTCAACTCTGGACAAGTATTGGAACAAGAGTCTAATATTACATTTTTAGGAGTATGGATAGATACTAAACTGACCTTTGCAATACATATAACTAATATAATTGATAAATGTAAAAAAGGAATAAACATACTAAGATGTCTATCAGGGGTAGAATGGGGTGCTAGCCGACACTCATTAAATAGTATATACTGTGCCTTGATTAGATCAACGATAGATTATGGGTGCATAGTTTATAGATCTGCATCAGCAACGTTACTGAAAAAGATAGACAGTATTCAAGCACAAGCCTTGCGAGTATGTTGTGGCGCTTTTAAGACTTCTCCAGTATCCGCAATTCAGGTGGAAATGGTAGAAACACCAATAGAAATTTGGAGGCTTAAGTTGACTTTGGCATATTGGACCTCTTTAAAAGGTCACACTGAAATGCGTCCTGCTAAAAAGATATTGATGGAGTGTTGGGAACATAAATCAAGCAATACAAGTTTTGGATGGACTGTTCAAAAAGAGGTGGAGGATAGTGGGTTAGCAAAAATAGATGTTAGTCCTACAGTGGCAACTTCTGTTATTCCTCCGTGGTTATTTCCTATGCCTGTAGTAGACCTTCAGATATTGGATGAAATTAATAAGAAAAAGGTTATATTTCCAAAAATTATATTGCACAATTATATATACATGTAGATCAAAAAATCCTGTTTCAGGAAAGACAGCAGTTTCCATATGCATTCCTCAGTTTAAATTTACGATTGGAAAAAGGACAATTATTTATCAGTTTACTCAGCAGAAATGATAGCAATACTGATGGCTCTTAATTGGGTCGAGGAAATACAGCCAATAAGAACAGTTATTTGCTCGGACTCTTACTCTGTTTTAATAAGTTTATTAAGTGGCAAGTCAACTTCTAGACAAGATATATTATTGTTACGGGGTCGATGCCTTCAGCATTGGATTCCATTCCATTCATCACGTCACCCGTTCTGCTTCCCCAGAATTCTAAGGACTTCATTACCCACGTTCCTTTGCACCCCGCACACCTGTTGTCCATCCCGCACTCATCACCCCTCTGATCTGCACCGTCTGTTTTCCTATTATTATGGACTTATTGTCAGCATTATTTAAACCCTGTCTTTTGTTCTGTTATTTGTCTGGTGTTGTTGTTTTGTGCACGCGTGGTAACCCTGTAAAGATATTTGCGCAAGTCTCTGTAAGTCAGCTGTACATTGCCTGCCTGCTTGTATTTTTCTCCTCTGAAGTGAGGTCTGTACTATTTGTATATCTCCACTGATGAAGTTCAGTAAAAGACTTGAATTGGATATTCTCGTGTTTTGTCTCATCTGACCACGCTAACAGTACACCAGACCGTAAAGAAGACTTTTTTCTCTCTGTGGTTTTTTTCCCCGTCGTGTCGTGAAGATTGTTGGATTGTTTGTTGGTTTTGTTTTTTTCTGTCTTTTTCAGTCATGGAGCCCACACCCCCCAGCCCCACGGATGCTGCCACTGAACTCCTTCACGCCCTTACCTGTCATCTTAATGCCCTACCTGTTTGTTCTTCCCAGCTGGTAAGCACTGCGCCCTCAGGCAGTCCCATGGCCATGCCTAATCATTTCTCCGGAGCAGCGGAGGAGTGTGGAGGATTCCTGCTTCAGTGCAGTCTGTATTTCAGTCGGCAACCCCATCTGCATCCGACAGAGGCGGATAAAGTGGATTTTGCTATTAGTCTCATGACCGGAGCTGCGCTGCGATGGGCTCAAGGTTACTGGGAGTCTGGATCCCGCGAGTCCCGAACCTGGGAGGATTTTGTTACTCGGGTAAAGAATGTATTTGATCACTCTGCCTCTTCTCTCTCTGTTGCAGACCAATTATGTCGACTTCGTCAAGGACGTTCATCAGTCGCAGAGTATGCTCTCCACTTTCGCACTCTCGCCGCAACCAGCGGATGGAATCAGTCCGCGCTGCTGGCGGCTTATCGTCAGGGTCTGTCACCTGAGGTAAAGATGCATATGGTGATTTATGATGACTCCATTGAGTTGGAAACATTTATCCAGAAGTCCATCCGAATAGCCCAACGCCTCGTCGCCTGTCAGAGTAAAACTCCCACTGTTTGCACCGCTCCTCCGCTGCACCCCATGCCTGCTCCGCGTGCGCCTCAGCCGCCGCGCAGAACGACTCCCCGAACGTCATTCTCCGCACCACCTAGTCCTCCAGCACCCGAACCCATGCAGGTGGACAACTTCCGCCTTCCTAAGGAAGAATGACAGCGGCTTATCTCTCTCAAACTTTGTTTATACTGTGGCGAGTCTGGTCACTTCCTCTCCACCTGCCCCAGTCCGTCAGCCGCTTGCCCGGGTGAGTGCGGTTCAGCCACCCCAAGCTGGTACAAAACTTCCGTTAACGTCTCTAACCCTTGTTTCCCCCACTGTCTCTCTTTCAGTGAAAGCTTTAGTTGATTCTGGAGCGGCTGGGAATTTCATCTCCCCCAGAACTGTTGACACGACTTCAGTTACCTCGCCACCGCGTGGCGCGGACGATTCCTGTGCAGGATATTCTGGGAAAACCCCTTGGGCGGGGACTGATTAGATATTTCTCTCCGCCAGTGCGACTTGACTGGAGACCGGTCATGTCAGAGGAACTCTCGTTCTGGGTGCTGGAGGGGAGCTCTGTGGATCTGGTGCTGGGACGCCCCTGGCTTCAGGTTCACCGTCCGGAAATGGATTGGGTGACAGGACGTGTTATTAGTTGGCCTTTGGACAATGTTGTAAGATCATCGCAATCTGTTCCCATTGTTGTGTCGCCAATTTCTGTTAATCTCTCCTCAGGAAGTCCGGTAGTTTCCAGAGCACAGAGTAACGACACGCCCCTAAAGGGGTCGATTCCACCCGAGTATGGGGCGTTCCAGGATGTGTTTAGTAAGGAGAAAGCCACCCAACTTCCCCCGCATAGGCCATGGGACTGCGCTATTGAGCTGCTGCCTGGAGCCCCTTTGCCCAAGGGGCGGATCTACTCTCTGTCCCTCCCGGAATAGGAGGCCATGGGTGTGTATATCAAAGAGGCTCTCCAACAAGGGTTTATCCGTCCCTCTACCTCTCCTGCAGCTTCCAGTTTTTTCTTCGTGGGAAAGAAGGATGGCGGTCTTAGGCCATGCATCGACTACCGAGTTCTTAATCAAGCCACAGTCAAGTTTCCATATCCCTTGCCTCTTATTCCCCCTTCCATAGAGCACCTGCGTGGGGCGTCCGTGTTCACGAAGCTGGACCTCAGGAGCGCCTACAATTTAATTCATATCAGAGCACGAGACGAGTGGAAAACAGCCTTCGTGACGCCCGCGGGACACTTCGAATACCTTGTGATGCCCTTCGGGTTGGTAAATGCCCCTTCTGTGTTTTAAAGTTTTATGAATGAGATATTCCGAGATGTGTTGGGTCTCTTTGTTATTGTTTATATAGATGACATCCTGGTGTATTCGAAGTCCCTCGCGGAGCATCGAGATCATGTTCGACTTGTTCTCCAGCGTCTTCGGAGTCATCACCTCTATTTTAAACTTGAAAAGTGTGAGTTTCATCTCCCTGAGGTCCAGTTCCTGGGGTACGTGATTAGCTCCACGGGGGTGCTCATGGAAAAGGATAAGGTGGAGGCGGTGCGAACCTGGCCACAGCCGTCCTTGATCCGAAGTTTGCAGCGCTTGCTGGGATTCGCTAACTTCTACCGGCGATTCATCCGTAACTTTAGCACCATCTGCTCTCCCCTCACCGCACTACTCAGAGGAAAGCCCAAATCTCTAGGCTGGTCACAAGAAGGGTCGGAGGCTTTCCATCAGTTAAAGGAAGCTTTCTGCTCTGCCCCGATTCTCCGTCATCCATCCCCTGAGCTACCGTTTGTAGTGGAAGTCGACGCCTCCACCACTGGGTTGGGGCGGTGTTATCTCAGCTGCAGGGGAGTCCCGCTCGCCTTCACCCATGTGCCTTCTTTTCCAAGAAGATGTCCCCGGCGGAGCAGAATTACGATATCGGCAATCGAGAAATTCTGGCTATCAAGTTGGCATTGGAGGAATTACCCTTTTGTTGTTTATACTGATCATAAAAATCTTCTGTATCTTCGCGATGCTAAAAGACTTAACTCTCGTCAGGCCCCGCTGGGCGCTGTTCTTTTCACATTTTAACTTCACAGTTACCTATCGCCCTGGCAGTAAGAATGGAAAGGCGGATGCCCTCTCCCGTATTCATGCCTCTGACGTCAGCTCGGATCCCCCCGAGCCCATCCTCCCTCCAGCCATGGTAATCTCTCCCATCGAGTGGGAATTGGACAAACAGATTGAAGCCAGTCAGCGCACTCATCCTGCTCCGCCGGGAGGTCCTAAAGGGAGATTGTATGTGCCTGAGGATCTGCGCGTCTCTCGTATGGACTCTGTTCATTGTGTTCCGGGAGCAGGACATCCAGGTCAGCAGCGCACCCTCTCACTGATCTCCCCCCGGTACTGGTGGCCCGGGATGTCTGGAGATATCGCTCGTTATGTACGAGGATGCTCAGTCTGTGCCATGGTAAAAGTTCCTCGGCGTCTGCCCCAGGGTAAGCTTCTCCCTTTGCCTGTTCCCCAAAGACCCTGGTCTCACATTGCAGTGGATTTTATGTCTGATTTACCCTGTTCCGATGGATTTACCTGTGTCTTTGTAGTGGTAGCCCGGTTTAGTAAAAGTTGTAAATTAATCCCTCTGTCAGGTCTGCCCACAGCAATGCAAGCAGCCGAAAAGCTCTGTTCCACAACGTATTTCGACATTTCGGTTTACCCCGAAGATATAGTCTCTGACCGGGGCCCCCAGTTCATTTCTCATGTCTGGAAGGCGTTCCTCTCCTTGTTGGGGGTCACGGTCAGTTTAACCTCTGGTTATCACCCTCAGGCAAACGGCCAGACTGAGCGCAAGATCCAGGAGATCGGGAGGTATCTCCGGACCTACTGCCATCAACATCAGCACAGCTGGCATCGCTTCCTCCCGTGGGCCGAGTACGCCCAGAATTCTCTATGTCAAGATACCACCCTCCTGACTCCATTCCAATGCGTACTCGGTTACCAGCCACCCCTCTTCCCTTGGACCCAAGAACCCTCTGCAGTGCCAGCTGTGGACCACTGGTTCCGGGTCAGTGAGAGGGTTTGGAACTCTGCCCACGTCCACCTACAGGCTGCAGTCCGTAGGCAAAAGAGACACGCCGACCAACGATGAGCTCCCACACCGGTCTTCCACCCCGGTCAGTTGGTCTGGCTGTCAACGCGAGACATCCACCTACGGCTGCCCTGTAGGAAGCTCACTCCCCGATTCATCGGACCCTTCCCCATTGAGAAACAAGTAAACGCAGTGACTTACCGGCTGCAACTCCCACGATCATACCGTCTGGCCCCTTTCTTCCATGTGTCTTTGTTGAAACCCTTTGTTAACCCTGTGTCTCCTTCTTCCCCAGAATCTGGTGCTGAAGGACCCCCACCAGCAGCTCCAGAGCCTCCACCTCCCATCGATGAGCAGGACCGCATCTATCAGGTCGATGCCATCCTAAAGGCACGTCGACGGGCCAGTAAGCTGGAGTACCTCGTGTCCTGGGAAGGATACGGTCCCGAAGAGCACTGCTGGGTCCCTCGCTCAGATGTCCTGGATCCTACCCTACTTTCTGACTTTCACAGTTCTCATCCTTCGCAACCAGGTCCCAGGCCACGAGGGTGGCCCCGTTGACGTTTGTTGCGGCCTGCAGGAGCGGTCCGTGGAGGGGGGGTACTGTTATGGGGTCGATGCCTTCAGCATCGGATTCCATTCATCACGTCACCCGTTCTGCTTCCCCAGAATTCTAAGGACTTCATTACCCACGTTCCTTTGCACCCTTTACCTGTTGTCCATCCCTGACTCATCACCCCTCTGATCTGCATCGTCTGTTTTCTTATTATTATGGACTTATTGTCAGCATTATTTAAACCCTGTCTTTTGTTCTGTTATTTGTCTGGTGTTGTTGTTTTGTGCACGTGGTAACCCTGTAAAGATATTTTACTAAGTCTCTGTAAGTCAGCTGTACATTGCCTGCCTGCTTGTATTTTTCTCCTCTGAAGTGAGGTCTGTACTATTTGTATATCTCCACTGATGAAGTTCAGTAAAAGACTTGAATTGGATATTCTCGTGTTGTGTCTCATCTGACCACGCTAACAATTATATGATATCCTACAAAACTTGTTCAAAATTCACCAGTATAGAATAAGAATATAATTTTTATGGGTACCAGCACATGTTGGTATAGAGGGAAATGAGGAAGCTGATAAAATGTCCAAGAAGGCTCTAAAACAAAATGATATAAGCAAAAACATACCACTCGGTAAAGCAGAAATGAAAGGAATAATTAAAGGGGCAATGATTAGGAAATGGCAAAAGATGTGGGATGAGGAGGGAAAGGGTCGTCATCTTCAAAAACATTCAAAAAACAAGTTGGAAATGGAAGGAGTAATATTGGAAGTAGGAAGGAGGACACAATAATATCTAGACTCCGTATTGGGCATACAGCTCTTAATCAATCTTTATTTATTATAGGTAAACATGAATCAGGTAATTGCAATAGATGTGGTAGACCAGAGACTGTGGAACATATCCTGTTACATTGTGAAGCATATGAAAGAGAAAGAATGAGATTAATAGAAGAAGGATGTTGAAGATTGAAAATATTACAATTAAAACAATATTAAACAATGCACTAGCACAGTATAAGGTCTATTATGCAATTATTAAGTATTTGAAAGCAGCAGGCTTAATAAATCGAATTTGAAGATAACAGAATGTAGTATTTAAAGAATTATATTATTGATTAATATTTGGTTCCAGATCCATTTGTCTATTTGTTTTTGTTTTGTTTTATATTTATTTTATTTGTTGATTAGTTGTTTTGGTAGGATATAGTATCACTAATTCCGTCACGTTTCACACTCCAGTCCAGTAGGTGGCGGAAATTCACCTTTTAAGTGGGTTTGCCAACCGCCAATAAAAAAGAGAAGAAGAAGAGCGGACAGGGCTTCACAAATGTAGTCTTTAATTGCTCTTTAAGTTGCTGTGCATATGGCTACCTTGTGTGACGGATTTTAATAAGAGTGTGTACTCGCGATTTGGTGTATTTCACTAATGATCCTTCCTTTCAATTTTCATGCATTTGTTTTGTAGTGGTATGTTCACAGGAGCGTTGTAGTTCTGTTTTGTATTTTATTCGTGTCTTTTCTAGAATAAGTTTTATATTCATTCTACGTCATGACGTCATGACGTCATTCCTGTTCAGCTCGCGCTGCATCCTCAGACCGCGTTGAGCACGCTGAGGAGAGGTGGAATACTCACAGAATGAAATTACTTATTGTACTCTCTCTCTCTTTACTTCATCCAGCATCTGCATGCTTCATATTAATAAATACTTCATGAGCAGCAGTTCCCGTGATCCGTTCGTCATTTACAACACAACGCAGATCGTACTAGTGTGAAAGTGAAACCGGTTACACTTGCACACACGTTTCCAACTGCACAAAGTTTATATACGTATTTTTTAGGCAACACATAGCCTGATAAGGGGTCAAACTGCTTTGATGTTGCGCGCGCACAACGCGTTGTTTACAAACAGGAAAACTAAATTTTTATAGTGTGTTTTGTGTGTCACGGTGGCGCTGTGTGGAAGGAGGCGCTGAGGAAAAACATTCCACAGCATTCATACGTCACACGCGTGGAATGTACGTGACGAAGAAAGAACAGCTGTTGCTAAGCCACGATTGATTTTCCTGTTAGTTGCTATATGTTGTTTTATTCAAGTATGTACATAAACATGGGCATTCTTTGCACTGTTTTTAGATTCAGTGTGTTTTATTTAGATTCCTATTGTTATTGTTATATTACCTCCATATTGTCATTCTTAACTGCACGTAGTTCATTACGTTTGTTAGTTGTTGTTTTTTGTGTTACTCCATTCCACATCCAAAAGCTCCCAGGAGTGTATACTTCTCATTGAGGTATGGGACCTTGGTTTTAATCCGCCTAGTCGAGTCGGTGTCCTCAGCATCTTCGACCATACCGGTATACTACATGTATAACTGATGGGCAAAAAACATGCTGATAACACACAGAAACTGTCTTGCTGATAACAAATTGATCCAATCAATAATAATAAAAGTAATTATTACCAACCACTAATACTACAACGCCCATGCGTAAGGAAAAACATCACTTTTTTGTGATAGTTTGCCTAGGTTCAAAATGCATCAGTATGTCAGTGCAGACTACGTCCCGGCTGCGCTGGCCCGACAGAAGACGGGAAGGCTGGAGTCCATGAGACGTACGTGTAAAGGGGTTCATAATAATGATGTCCTTTAAGGTGATACTTACACCAACACATATTTCTGTGTAATTCAACTGGAACACTAATGTGGCGGGGGGGTTTTTTCCCATCTGGCAGGAGAAGAGATCTGGTACTGAGACCGCTCAGATGTGCACGGCCCTCTGGGGAAAAGGCAGACAAGTCTCCCGGCGTCTGCTGCTTTGCCTCTTCGTCCCGAAGATGTCGTGGAGGCAGAGTTAAACCTGTCGAGACCCGTCACCAATGGAGAGGAACCATGCCTTTGCCCGGTGGAAAGTGTGCGCGGGGTCAGTTTCCATGTTTGTGTTCGAAATTGCCCGCGAGTGTCTTCGTGTAGCGGCCGCACGAGCCCCCTCTGACAGCGCCAGCGGAGAAAATACAGTGACCTGAACTCGATCGTCCTCAGGGCCGGCAAAAGTGGACACACTGGTTTCCCTGGCAAAAGACCTGCGAGCTGAATGATTAAAATGAACGTTCACGTTAATGCTCAGACAGCATTTCGGACAATGGATGAAACCTTCAACGAAATCTCACGTAATTTGTGGAACTCCAAGAGCCGTTATCTGTTGCTCTGTTCATATCCAATGCAATGTATATCACTGTAGTGTTTTAGTTTTTTCTTTTTTTGTAAAGATTTGGGAGAAAAAGACAATCAGTTGATGCCAGACTTACTCAAGATTGCTTTCTCACACCAAGCCAGACGTGATGTCCCGCTGCCTTCGCACCCTCTTTTGTTCCGAGCGGAAGTGTATTGCGGTTCATTGATGTGCTTGGAAAAGAAATGTAAGCTGTATTTCTCTCTTCATTTTCAGATGCAACAAATAAAGAAATAAACTAAATCTTTCTGGGGTGCCTTTGTCCAACATAGCCTAGTGCTGCTTTGTCCAAACGCTCAAATCGGTCAGCGGAATCTATTGGATGTCGCTCATTCGTGTGCCTCTCTTTGTCTCATGCTACTTTCTTTGTGACATCACCAAAGAGAATCTTTTTGCTTACATTAAATATGCTATTAAAATACATGTTAGATGTAAACTTGCCTTTTAAACGTGATGTTTTTTCTAAGGCATTCGTGTGATTGCAGAAACGGAAAGAGACTAAGATGATGTTCTTTTAAGGACGTGGTTTGTTTTTAAAGTATTTGAACACCTTTAACAAACTCGGCTGTCATATAATGTGCAGTAAAGTCATAGGCTTTGATGAGGTCAACGTTGTTAGCGTGGTCAGATGAGACAAAACACAAGAATATCCAATTCAAGTCTTTTACTGAACTTCATCAGTAGAAATACAAAAACTGGTACAGACCTCACTTCAGAGGAGAAAAATACAAGCAGGCAGAAAATGCACGGCTGACTTACAGAGACTTCGTAAATACCTTAACAGGGTTACCACACGTACACAAAATAACAACAACACCAGAACAACTAACAGAAATTTAATAATAGGGTTTAAATAATACTCGTAATCAGTCCAACAAAATGATAAACCAGACGGTGCAGATCAGAGGGGTGATGAGTGCGGGATAGACAACAGGTGTGCGGGGTGCAAAGGAACGTGGGTAATGAAGTCCTTAGAATTCCGGGGAAGCAGAATGGGTGACGTGATGTATGGAATCCGATGCTGAAGGCATCGACCCCATAACAGTGCCCCCCCTCCACGGACCGCTCCTGCGGGCCGCAGCAAGCGTTGACGGGGCCGCCCTCGTGGCCTGGGACCTGGTTGCGAGGGATGAGAACTGTGAATGTCAGAAAGCAGGGTAGGATCCAGGACATCTGGCGAGGGACCCAACAGTGCTCTTCGGGGCCGTATCCTTCCCAGGACACGAGGTACTCCAGCCTACCGGCCCGTCGACGTGCTTTTAGGATGGCATCGACCTGATAGATGTGGTCCTGCTCATCGATGGGAGGTGGAGGAGGAGGCTCCGGAGCCGCTGGTGGGGGTCCTTCAGCACCAGATTCTGGGGAAGAAGGAGACACAGGGTTAACATAGGGTTTCAACAAAGACACATGGAAGGAAGGGGCCAGACGGTATGAACGTGGGAGTTCACTTTGTTTACTTGTTTATCAATGGGGAAGGGTCCAATGAATCGGGGAGTGAGTTTCCTACAGGGCAGCCGTAGGCGGATGTCTCGCGTTGACAGCCAGACCAACTGACCTGGGTGGAAGACAGGTGTGGGAGATCTTCGTTGGTCAGCATGTCTCTTTTGCCTATGGACTGCAGCCTGTAGGTGGACGTGGGCAGAGTTCCAAACCCTCTCACTGACCCGGAACCAGTGGTCCACAGCTGGCACCGCGGAGGGTTCTTGGGTCCAAGGGAAGAGGGTGGCTGGTAACCGAGAGTGCATTGGAATGGAGTCAGGAGGGTGGTATCTTGACATAGAGAATTCTGGGCGTACTTTCATTACGGGGAGGAAGCAATGCCAGCTGTGCTGATGTTGATGGCAGTAGGTCGGAGATACCTCCCGATCTCCTGGATCTTAGCGCTCAGTCTGGCCGTTTGCCTGAGGGTGATAACCAGAGGTTAAACTGACCGTGACCCCCAACAAGGAGAGGAACGCCTTCAGACATGAGAAATGAACTGGGGCCCCGGTCAGAGACTATATCTTTGGGTAAACCGAAATGTCGAAATATCGTTGTGGAACAGAGCTTCGGCTGCTTGCATTGCTGTGGGCAGACCTGACAGAGGGATTAATTTACAACTTTTACTAAACCGGTCTACCACTACAAAGACACAGGTAAATCCATTGGAACAGGGTAAATCAGACATAAAATCCACTGCAATGTGAGACCAGGGTCTTTGGGGAACAGGCAAAGGGAGAAGCTTTCCCTGGGGTGAAGCGACGAGGAACTTTACCATGGCACAGACTGAGCATCCTCAGTACATAGCGAGCGATATCTCCAGACATCCCGGCCACCAGTACGGGGAGATCAGTGAGAGGGTGCGCTGCTGACCTGGATGGCCTGCTCCCGGAACACAATGAACAGAGTCCATAAGAGAGACGCGCAGATCCTCAGGCACATACAATCTCCCTTTAGGACCTCCCGGCAGAGCAGGCTGAGTGCGCTGACTGGCTTCAATCTGTCCAATTCCCACTCGATGGGAGAGATTACCATGGCTGGAGGGAGGATGGGCTCGGGGGGATCCGAGCTGACGTCAGAGGCATGAATACGGGAGAGGGCATCCGCCTTTCCATTCTTACTGCCAGGGCGATAGGTAACTGTGAAGTTAAAATGTGAAAAGAACAGCGCCCAGCGGGCCTGACGAGAGTTAAGTCTTTTAGCATCGCGAAGATACAGAAGATTTTTATGATCAGTATAAACAACAAAAGGGTAATTCCTCCAATGCCAACTTGATAGCCAGAATTTCCCGATTGCCGATATCGTAATTCTGCTCCGCCGGGGACATCTTCTTGGAAAAGAAGGCACATGGGTAAAGGCGAGCGGGACTCCCCACTGAGATAACACCGCCCCACACCAGTGGTGGAGGCGTTGACTTCCACTACAAGCGGTAGCTCAGGGGATGGATGGCCGAGAATCGGGGGCAGAGCAGAAGGCTTCCTTTAACTGATGGAAAGCCTCCGGCCTTCTTGTGACCAGACTAGAGATTTGGGCTTTCCTCCGAGCAGCGGCCAGGGAAAAGAGCAGATGGTGCTGAGATTCTGAATGAATCGCCCGGTAGAAATTAGCAAACCCCAGGAGGCGCTGCAGACTTGGATCGAGGGCGGCTGAGGCCAGGTTCCGACGGCCTCCACCTTATCCTTCTCCATAAGCACCCCGTGGAGCTAATCCACGTACCCCAGGAACTGGACCTCAGGGAGATGAAACGCGACACTTTTCAAGTTTAAGGTAGAGGTGATGATCACGGAGGCGCTGGAGAACGAGTCAAACATGATCCCGGTGCTCCGCGAGAGACTTCGAGTACACCAGGATGTCATCTATATAAACAATAACAAAGAGACCCAACACATCTCGGAATATTGCATTCATAAAACTTTGAAACACAGAAGGGGCGTTTACCAACCCGAAGGGCATCACAAGGTACTTTCGAAGTGTCCTGCAGAAGTCCACGAAGGCCGTCTTCCACTCGTCTCCTGCTCTGATACGAATTAGATTGTAGGCGCTCCTGAAGTTCAGCTTCGTGAACACGGACGCCCCACGAAGGTGCTCTATGGAAGGAGGGATAAGTGGCAAGGGATACGGAAACTTGACTGTGGCTTGATTGAGAATGCATGTCGATGCATGGCCTGAGACCTCCATCCTTCTTTCCCACGAAGAAAAAACTGGAAGCTGCAGGGGAGGTAGAGGGACGAATAAATCCTTGCTGAAGAGCCTCTTTGATGTACTCACCCATAGCCTTCTGTTCCGGGAGGGACAGAGAGTAGATACGACCCATGGCCTATGTGGGGGAAGTTGTGTAGCTTTCTCCTTACTAAACACATCCTGGAACGCCCCATACTCTGGTGGAATCGAAACCTTCAGGGGCGTGTCATTACAGGGTGCCCTGGAAACATCCGGAATTCCTGAGGAGAGATTCACAGAAATTGGCGACATAGCAATAGGAACAGACTGTGATGGTCTTACTGCATTATCCAAAGGCCAACTAATAACACTTCCTGTCGCCCAAATCTCTGGGCGGTGAACTTGAAGCCAGGGGCGTCCCAGCACCAGATCCACAGAGCTCCCCTCCAGCACCCAGAACGAGAGTACCTCTGACATGACAGGTTTCCATTCAAGTCGCACTTGCGGAGAGAAATATCTAATCAGTCCCCGCCCTAGGGGATTTCCCAGGATATCCTGCATGGGAATCGGCTGTGCCACGCGGTGGCGAGGTAACTGAAGTCGTGTCAACAGTTCCGGGGAGATGAAATTCCCAGCTGCTCCAGAATCAACTAAAGCTTTCACTGAAAGAGAGACAGTGGGGGAGACAAGGATTAGAGATGTTAACGGAAGTTTTGTACCTGCTTGGGGCAGCTGCGACGAGGCGATGAGCTATTCGGATGGACTTTTGGATGAATGTTTCCAACTCAATGGAGTCATCATAAATCACCATATGCATCTTTACCTCGAAGACAAACCCTGACAAAATGCAGCCAGCAGTGCGGACTGATTCCATCCGCTGGTTGCTTGTGAAGTCTGAGAGTTGGAGAGCATACTCTGCCACCGATAATCGTCCCTGGCGGAGCCGACATAACTGGTCTGAGAGAGGAGAGGCAGAGTGATCAAATACATTCTTTACCCGAGTAACAAAATCCTCCCAGGGCCGGGACTCGCGAGATCCAGCCTCCCAGTAACCTTGAGCCCAGCGCAGCGCAGCTCCGGTCATGAGACTGATAGCGAAATTAACTTTATCCGCTTCTGTCGGATGCAGATGGGGTTGCCGACTGAAATACAAGCTGCACCGAAGCAGGAATCCACCGCACTGAAGCAGGAATCCACCACACTCCTCCGCTGCTCTGGAGAAATGGTTAGGCATGGCCATGGGACTGCCAGAGGATGCAGTGCTTACCGGCTGGGGAGAACAAACAGGTAGGGCATTCAAATGGCGGGTAAAGAGTGAAGGAGTTCAGTGGCGGCATCCGTGGGGCTGGGAGTTCTTGGGATCCATAACTTGAAACAGAGAGAAAAAAAATCCAAAACAAACAGATAATCCAAACAGACAGAAATAATCCACAAAAACTTCACTTCATAGCGAATACAAAACAGTCTTCTTTTGGGTCTGGTGTACTGTTACCGTGCAGGCGAGGCAGACCACGAGAAATTCAGATCAAGTAGTTTACTTTACTTCTTCAGGTAATATCCTCACTCAAGAGGGAACAATACAGGCTTTAAACACCCATGGAACAGGTTCAGAGATACAGGAACAAATAACGGCAGAACAGAACACGAACAAATCAACAACAACACCAGACAAGGGACTGAACAAAAGACAGGGTTTAAATAATACAGGTAATGAGTCCTTAATAATAACAAAACAGGCGGTGCAGATCAGTGGGGTTGAGTGCGAGGGATTGATGACAGGTGTCGCGGGGTGCAAAGGAATGTGGGAAATGAAGTCTCTAAAATTCGGGGATGCAGATGGTGGTGGCGTGATGCATAGAATCCGATGCTGAAGGCATCGACTCCGTAACAGCGTGACACTGGTCAACACCTTCTTTGTTCTAAAGCTGTAGCCCAGGCGCTTTTTTTCTGGAAAGAGCGAAGTGTATTGCGGTTCATTGATGTGCTTGGAAAAGAAATGCTGCTGTGTTTTTCTCGTCATTTTCAGATGCAATAAATAAATAAATGACATCTTTCTGAGGTGCCTCTGTCCAAGATAAGGGGTCTAATTTGATGGAATGTATTGGGCGTGGCTCTCTTTGTTTCATGCTACATTCTTAGTGACATTGCAGAAGACAATCTTTTTGCACTGCTTTGCAATACACTGTTCAAATGAAGATTAGATGTAAACATGTTTGTTTTGCTTAAGCCATTTATGTGACTGCAGAAATGAAGTGAGAAACAAGGTGGTGTTCTTTTAAGGACATGTTTTATTTGTAAAGTACAAACTCGTCTGTCATATCATGTGCACTAAAATCACAGGCTTTTACCTTTTCTGCATAAACAGCAACTGATTTCATGTGTTCCTGTGTAGAAAGTGTAGAAATGTTTTTTACATTTTCAAAAACTGTGCTATTCAAAAGTGCAACAGTTCAATTCAGATCAAAGTGGCCAAAATAACTTTTCAATGTTAAATAGGCAAAATCATAGCCAAAGGCATATATAGGCTACTTTATGCTTGTGCAACAAACACCCCCTACATATCACTGGCTATGTGTGATATTCATGTGTATATAAAGTACTTAATCAATGTATTAGAGCACTTTCGTCATAATAAAAGAAAACACAAACAGTAATCGTCAAAAACTTGCCTAAAACTAAACATTTTATTGTTGTGTTCATTGGGCAAATAGCAAATGAAAACAACGAAATAGTCTGTATTAAGCATTTTGTAATACCCAAGTTTTAGCTTGCACATTCAGCTTCTCTCAGAAGTCAGGAATTAAGGACTGCAAGTACGCTACCAGTCAAAGGTTTTGATACAATTGATAGAAATTTTTCTCATCATCTTCAAAAGCTTTTATCTGAGGGTGTAGTTTAATGTTTGAATTGAATTTCGTAGACAAACATGTAATTCTGCCATTCTTCTTCTTTTACATTTGAAAACTAAAATCGTATTTTCAAAAAAAAATAAACATTTGAAATGGATTACTAGGACCAAATAATGAATAAAAGCCACCAATAAGAGTCCAGCAAAGATGGAAATTCCTTCAGTGCTGTTTAAAAAGCTTCCTCAAGAAACTGGATGATAAGAGAGTAAGATTGTACAAATTCCAGTCAAAGCGTGGCTACTTTTGAGGATGCTGAAATAAAACATGGTGTTTATTTGTTTTGGATGTTTTAGTCGCAATATAATTCCCACAGTTTTAATTGTGTTATTTCATGGTTTTGTGGAGTTTACTACTGATATTCTAAAATGTGTGGGGGGGACTAAACAACAGTAGTAGTAAGAGTAACAGAGTAAGTGTTTCTAAACCTCTGCTTGGTAGTGTAAATAACTGTAACTGGGCATCTGAATAAAAAACAATAATGTGCTTTAGTATTTCTTATTTTGCCTGTCGTGTTAAAACAGCACATTTAACAATTAGCCGATAACAGCAGCCATTCGATTTAAGCAACAGAATTACTACTGAGCTTAAATAGCACACACATATACTGGTGGATTAACCATTACCATAGAAACATGATTTTAGAATGTATTGGGCGTGGCTCAATTGTAAAAAACTTGCTCAGTACTGTATCTATGGTGGTATACGTCACACACCCGCATATATCTTTTACCGGATTTCTCCTATTCTGTTTTATACTTCTATAAACATTTTTGTTTAAACCGTTTTGTTTACAAAGGCGGTCTACTACTAACATTCGCCAACGTAAAGTTAAAGGTCCCACTGCTGACTGCCTCCCACATGTGCCTGGATGGTCCGGGTAGCGTAAAGCGACAACCAATGACAGAGCTGTTGCTCTCCTGTGAGCGGACTTGTTCGGGGTTTACAGATTTACAGATTTTCGGGGTTACACAGTCTTTAATGTGGTTACTGTACATACAGCTACCTTGCACGCACATTACCAACTGCACATTGATATGCATATTTGCCTGATACTGGGACAAACTGCTTTGGTGTTGCACACGCCATTCATAAACACTCTAGGCCTAATTTCTAGCTGCCAGGTATGCAAATTTGAAAAAAGCCCGAGCAAAAGACAACAAAGTATCCAAAATCATCGTAGTAAGATTTCGTGACAATGAGTGGCGCTGTAAGTCTTCTTTCTTTTGTTTTATAAGCTTACACGCGCGGTTTGCTGATTGTAGATGGTAAACATGGTTCTCGGGTGGACTGATTAGTGTTTGTGTAAAGACGGTTTAACTGGAAATGCATCTTCTTTTTCTATTTCCTTTATATATAGATATCTTTTATCATATTCGGCTTTAGTGACGTTGCTTTTCGGTGTGTCACAGTCCAGCGCTGTGGAGCGCTAAGGAAAGACATTCCACGTTATTATCGTATTGCAATGTATGAGACAAACAAAGAACCTTAAACCTACTTTAGTTACACTGTGATTCATTTTAAAATTAGATTGCATGTTTTATTTAGATTCCTATTGTTATATGACCTCCTTTTGTTATTCTTAACTGTAAATGTATTTTATTATGTTTGTTGGTTGTTATGTTTTGTATTACTTCTATGGCTTTTACACAGTCTAAATATAATTTCACTGCGAGTTGTATCACGTGTATCACAACTTTGTATGTGAAGAATACTACTTGGCCTGCATGTCCAGACAATTGTGCTGCTTGCAATCTTTTAATTTTTCCTTTAGTTTCTATACTGTGTGATGAAACAATACCTATGGCTTTCCAAAAATGTGGTGTTTTTTGTTACGCATGGGCATTGTGGTTTTAGTGGTTAGTAATAATTACTTTTACTATTATTCATTTGATACATTTCTTATCAATAAGTTTCTTTGTGTTATTGGCATGAGTTATGCCCATCAGTTATGCGTGGTGTCTACTGCTATTCTTTATGATTATCTTTCAGGAATTTGAATCTGCATGGCTTTTACAAAACAGCGTGTGGTAAAAGACAAGGACACGTCCTCTCGTGGAATAAAGAGACGTTCCTTCTGCAAAGAGCATGTCAATCCAGTTGGCGTGCACCTCGGTCCTGGCTGAAGATGCTGAGGACACTTGAGGACCTGCGTAGGTGGTTTGAAACCAAGGTCCTGGCAGACCTCAATAAGAAATATACACTAGGGAGCTTCTAGATGCTGAATCGTTCATGGAGCCTAGGTTCAGAAGCAGCCACGTCCTGTGGCTAGGACCCGACTAAAAATGGTAATTCTGGAATCCGTGGAGGCGATATTCTAGTAATAATGATGGCTTGATCGTTATGCTTCCACAAACACATGTTTCTATGTAATTCAACTGCACAATTAATGTGAGATTTTTTTCCCCCATCTGCCAGGAGAAGAGATCTCGTAAAGCAGGATGGCTGTGGCCACTCTCGCTGGGGGCTTTCGTCGGCATGCCGCTACTGACCGGAGATGATTAAGATGCATATTGCTGTTAGTGCTCAGACAGCGTTTCTTTTAAGATTACCTTAAAAGTACAGTTCACATGTTTATATTGCCTTTGGCTTTTTTGATTTACTCAAATCTATTCAAAGAGGTACAGGCAGACGTTTGTTTCCTTGATTTTCTTGCACTATGTGTGTTGCGCTTCTGACTGGAGATCAGTAAGACCATATGTATCTTATATTTTTATTGATTTATTTAAAGGCTGTCTGGTAAAGTTCACAGACAGTGTTTGACAAGTTTTACATGTTTACATACGTTCATGACTTATTTGGTCATCTAAAGAGTGATTTAGATATCACCACATTTCATCATAATCCGAAGGTCTGGCCAACAGGAAAGAGCAATGTACATGCTTCGTTTATCTTATTGTGTGTTATTCGCTCAGACTGTACAATGATTTATTGTTTGTTGAGTAATACAGAAGCTAAAAGGGCTTTAAAGAAACAACCACACATTAAATAACAATGGCAATGTTTGTTAAAAAACAGAATCACAATTCGATTATTTTCTTGGAAAGGAAAATTCCCTGTGTATTTTCAGATACAATGTCTAAAATATGTTGTCAGTCACTGAAGTAATATTCAAAGAAATGAATGCAGCGTGTCAGATGTAGGCATGGATGGCATTCATGTTTGAATCGGACAATGGATTCAACTGTGAAGCGAAAACCCTCGAATTCATGGAACTCCATAAGCCGTTAGTTATATGTTGCTGTGTTCAAATCTAATGCAATGTGTATGACTTTAATGGGTTTTTTTTTGTATTAACATTAAGATATGGGAGAGTATCAGTTGATATTAGAGTTACTCAAGATTGCTTTTTTGCACTCAGTCAGGCGTGACACTGTCCTGCTGGCGTGACAATGGTCAACACCTTCTTTGTTGTAAAGCTGTAGCCCAGACGCTGTTAGGCGTCCACCAATGATTATATTTCAAGTCATGAGTTACATGATCCCAAATCAATGACTCTACAATGTTCTGCTGCAGAATTAGAGGTGTTTTATAATGGTTGCTAGGGTACTCTGTTTGGTTGTTAGGGAGTAACTAGGCATCCACCAATGATTATATTTTAAGCCTTGATTTAAATGAGCCCCTCCTGGGACCGCCACCTTACTGTGGTGGAGGGGTTTGAGTGCTTGAATGATCCTAGGAGCTATGTTGTCAGGGCTATATGCCCCTGGTAGGAATCTCCCAAGGCAAACAGGTCCTAGGTGACAAGCCAGACAAAGAGCCGGTCCACCCCCCCCTTATGAGAAGGTCTACAATAAATGTCGTGGCGTCGGCCGGTGTATGCAGCAGCCGGGCCCCACCCTGGAGCCAGGCCTGGGGTTGGGGCTTGTATCACGAAGCCTGGTGGCGGGTCTTACCCCATGGGACCCGGCGGGCTCAGCCCGAGAAGGAGTGATGGGGCCCGACCTCCGTGGGCTCACCACCACCTGCAGGAGGGACCCAGTGGGGGCGGTGCATTGTGGTTTGGGTGGCGGTCGAAGGCAGGGACCTCGGCGACCCAATCCTCGGACACAGAACCTAACTCTAGGGACATGGAATGTCACCTGCAGCTGGGGAAAGGCCCCGAACTAGTGCGAGAGGTAGAGAGGTACCGACTAGATATAGTCGGTCTCACCTCCACGCACAGTTTGAGCTCTGGAATCCCAACTCCTCGAAAGAGGTTGGACTCTCCACTACTCTGGAGTTGACCCGCGGTGGCGGCGGGCAGGGGCTGGGCTTGCTTATAGCCCCCAGCTTAGCTGCCATGTGTTGGAGTTTACCCGGTGAATGAGAGGGTCGTTTCCCTCCGGTGGGGATAGGTCTCTTGCTGTAATTTGTGCTTACGGGCGAATGGCAGTACAGAGTACCCGCCTTCTTGGAGTCTCTGGGAGGGTGCTGGAAAGCGCTCAGTCTGGGGACTCCGTCATTTTGCTGGGGATTTCAACGCTGCATGGGCAATGGCGGTGACACCTGGAGAGGCGTGATTGGGAGAGCGGCCCCTGACCTGAACCCGAGTGGTGTTCTGTTGTTGGACTTCTGTGCTAGTCACGGCTTGTCCATAACGAACACCATGTTGAGCATAAGGGTGCTCATCAGCACTGCGTGGCAACAGAGCACCCTAGAGGTGGATGATCGACTTTGTGGTTGTTTCATCTGGCCTCCGGCCATATGTCTTGGACACTTTCGGGTGAAGAGAGGGGGAGCTGTCAACTGATCACTACCTGGTGGTGAGTTGGATCCGCTGGCCGGGAGGAAGCTGGACAGACTTCGGCAGGCCCAAGCGTTCTGTGAGGGTCTGTTGGGAGCGTTTGGCAGAGCCCCCTGTCAGAGGGGTCTTCAACTCCCACCTCCGGCAGAGCTTTGAACAGATCCCGAGGGAGGTTGGGGACATTGAGTCCAGTGGACTATGTTTTCCGCCTCCATTGTCAAAGCGGCCGTTCGGAGTTGTGGCCCGTAAGGTCTCTGGTGCCTGTCGTGGCGGCAACCCCGAACCAGTGGTGGACACGGAAGTAAGGGATGCTGTCAAGCTGAAGAAGGAGTACTATCGAGCTTGGTTGGCTTGTGGGACTCCTGAGGCAGCTGATGGGTATCGGCAGGCCAAGCGGACTCGCGGCGCGCACGGTGGTTGTGGAGGCAAAACTTCGGGCCTGGGAAGAGTTCGGTGAGGACTTGGAGAAGGATTATCGGTCGGCCTCGAAGAGGTTCTGGCAAACTGTCCGGCCTCGAGGAGGAAGCGGTGCCCTACCAACACTGTATATAGTGGAGGTGGGGCTCTGCTGACCTCAACTGGGGATATTGTCGGGCGGTGGAAGGAATGCCGAGGATCTCCTCAACCCTGCCAACACGCCCTCCACTGAGGAGGCAGAGGCTGGGGGCGAGGGGATGGGCTCGGACATCACCGGGCTGAAGTCGCGAGGTAGTTGAGAAGCTCCCGGTGGCAAGGCTCGGGGGTGGGCGAGATCCGCCCTGAGTACCTCAAGTCTCTGGATGAAGTGGGGCTGTCTTGGCTGACACGTCTCTACAACATCAGCGTGGAGGTGGGGACAGTGCCTCTGGACTGGCAGACCCGGGGTGGTGGTCCCCTCTATAAGAAGGGGGACGGAGGTGTGTTCCAACTATAGGGGATCACACTCCTCAGCCTCCCGGGAAAGTCTATGCCAGGGTACTGGAGAGGAGAATTAGTCCGATAGTTGAACCTCGGATACAGGAGGAACAATGCGGCTTTAAGTCCTGGTCGTGGAACACTGGACCAGCTCTATACCCTCTTTAGGATACTGGAGGGTTCATGGGAGTTTGCTCAACCAGTCCACATGTGTTTGTGGATCTGGAGAAGGCATTCGACCGTGTCCCTCAGTGATGTTCTGTGGGGGAGTGCTCTGGGAATATGGGGTCCGAGGCCCTTTGCTAGGGGGCTGTCCGGTCCCTGTATGACCAGAGCAGGAGCATGGTTACGCATTGCCAGCAGTAAGTCAGACTTCGTTCCCAGTGCGTGTTGGACTCCGGCAGGGCTGCCCTTTGTCACCGGTCCTGTTCACTATCTTCATGGACAGGATTTCTAGGCAGCCAGGGACCAGAGGGGTCGGTTTGGTGACCACAGGATCTCATCTCTGCTTTTGCGGATGATGTTGTCCTGTTGGCTTCATCAGGCCAGGACCTACAGCGAGCACTGGGGCAGTTTGCAGCTGAGTGTGAAGCGGCTGGGATGAGAATCAGCACCTCCAAATCTGAGGCCATGGTCCTCAGCGGAAAAGGGTGGCTTGTCCCCTCCAGGTCGGTGGGGAGCTCCTGCCACAGGTGGAGGAGTTTAAGTATCTTGGGGTCTTGTTCACGAGTGAGGGAAGGATGGGCGAGAGATCGACAGGCGGATCGGTGCAGCTTCTGCAGTAATGCGGTCGATGTACGGTCTGTGCGTGGTAAAAGGAGCTGAGCCACAAAGTAGCTCTCGATTACCGGTCGATCTCACGTTCCTACTCTCACCTATGGTCATGAGCTTTGGGTCATGACCGAAGGAATGAGATCCAGGATACAAGCGGCGAAATGAGTTTCCTCCGCCCGGGTGGTTGGGCTCCCTTAGAGATAGGGTGAGGAGCTCGGTCACTCGGGGAGCTTCGGAGTAGATCCGCTGCTCCTCCACATCGAGAGAGGCCAGCTGAGGTGGCAGGGCATCTGTTTGGATGCCTCCTGGACGCCTCCCAAGGGTGTTCGGGCATGTCCCACGGGGGGAGGCCCGGGGAAGACCCAGAACACGCTGGAGGGACTATGTCTCGGCTGGCCTGGGAGCGCCACCGGGATTCCCGGAGGAGCTGGAGGAAGTGTCTGGGGAGAGAGAAGTCTGGGCGTCCCTGCTTAGACTGCTGCCCAGCGACCGGTCCCGGATAAAGCGGAGGAAAATGGATGGATGGATGGATGGATGGATGGATTTAAATGAGCCCACCTCAATGTCCCTACTGAAAGATTGTATTCAAATTCAGTTACATTGTATCTGTATCTTGATGGCATTATTAATTTGCATTGCATCCCTGCCCTGTAATTAACATACACATATGTAAAGGTGTGAGCCAAATGGCCCATATAATCAATATACAGGAAGACCCACCTATCCTGTTTAAGGCCCTGGTCTCAGTAGGAACTTTGTTTGAAGACCTTTAGATAAAAGTCTGCTCACAAAGACAGTACTTTGGGTTAAGACTGTAGAAGGTTGGTACAAGAACATCACCCCAGAAGAACCATGCTACACAACCACCTTCAATAAAACTCTTTTCCCCACAAGCACTTGGTCCTGCTTTCTTCTTTTTATGTACTAGAAGCATTCTAGTACATTGGCGAGCCACCCAAAGACTGCTCAACCAAATTCAGGAAAATCTAACACTACAATGTTCTGCTGCAGAAATATAGGTGCTTTAAAACGGTTGCTAGGGTACTCTGTTTGGTTCTGCTGCAGAAATATAGGTGTTTTAGAAAGGTTTCTAGGGTACATTGTTTGGTTGCAAGGGAGTGAATTGGCATGCAACAATGATTATATTTCAAGCCATAAGTTAAATGAGCCCACCTCAATGACTCTACAATGTTCTGCTGCAAAAATATAGGTGTTTTAAACGGTTGTTAGGGTACTCAGTTTGGTTGCTAGGGAGTAACTAGGCATCAACCAATGATTATATTTCAAGTCTCGAGTTAAATGAGCCCACCTCAATGTCCCTACAATGTTCTACTGCAGAAATATTGGTGTTTTAGATCGGATGTTAGAGTAATCTGTTTGGTTGCTAGGGAGTGTCTTGCCATGCACCGATGATTATATTTCAAGCCATGAGTAAAATAAGCCCACCACTATGTCTCTACGATGTTGTGCTGCAAAAATATAGGTGTTTTAAACGGTTGCTAGGGTACTCAGTTTGGTTGCTAGGGAGTAACTAGGCATCCACCAATGATTATATTTCAAGTCTCTAGTTAAATGAGCCCACCTCAATGTCCCTACAATGTTCTGCTGCAGAAATATAGGTGCCTTAAAACGGGTGCTAGGGTACTCTGTTTGATTGCTAGGGACTGAATTGGCATGCAACAATGATTATATTTCAAGCCATGAGTTAAATGAGCCCACCTCAATGACTCTATGATGTTTTTCTGCAGAAATATAGGTGTTTTAAAATGGTTGCTGGGGTACACTGTTTGGTTGCTACGGAGTAACTTGGCATGCACCAATGATTATATTTCAAGCAATAAGTAAAATGAGCCCACCTCAATGTCTCTACAATGTTCTGCTGCAGAAATATAGGTGTTTTAGAACGGTTGCTAGGGTACACTGTTTGGTTGCTAGGGAGTAACTAGGCATGCACCAATGATTATATTTTAAGCCATGAGTTAAATGAGCCCAGACCAATATCTCTACTATGTTCTACTGCAGAAATATAGGTGTTTTAGATCGGTTGCTAGTGTACACTGTTTGGTTGCTAGGGAGTAACTAGGCATGCACCAATGATTATATTTTAAGTTAAATGAGCCCACACCAAAGTCTCTACTATGTTCTGCTACAGAAATATAGGTGTTTAAGATCGGTTGCTAGGGTACACTGTTTGGTTGCTAGGGAGTAACTAGGCATGCACCAATGATTATATTTTAAGTTAAATGAGCCCACACCAATTTCTCCACTATGTTCTGCTGCAGAAATATAGGTGTTTTAGAACGGTTGCTACGGTACACTGTTTGGTTGCTAGGGAGTGACTAGGCATGTACCAATGATTATATTTTAAGTTAAATGAGCCCACACCAATGTCTCTACTATGTTCTGCTGCAGAAATATAGGTGTTTTAGATCGGTTGCTAGGGTACACTGTTTGGTTGCTAGGGAGTAACTAGGCATGCACCAATGATTATATTTTAAGCCATGAGAGAAATGAGCCCACACCAATGTCTCTACTATGTTCTGCTGCAGAAATATAGGTGTTTTAGATCGGTTGCTAGGGTACACTGTTTGGTTGCTAGGGAGTGACTAGGCATGCACCAATGATTATATTTTAAGCCATGAGTTAAATGAGCCCACACCAATGTCTCTACTATGTTCTGCTGCAGAAATATAGGTGTTTTTGAACGGTTGCTAGGGTACACTGTTTGGTTGCTAGTGTAAGACTGGTGCGAAATGACTGAGCCCAAAGGGACCACATGCTGAGAGAGACACTAAATTCTTACGTGAACCAACACCTGAAAACTTTCTCAAAGACTTTACATCCACTTCCAAAACAGTCACCCCGCTGTGTGGAGATAGATGGATCACACCACACCAGCGGTTACTCACATCTGTCTCTTTACTCCTTGTCCCTCTCTCTCCCCCCTCATTACAGGTTGTCCTAAAGACACTCAGAAACACACCTAACATCATCTCTTTTTAATAAGATAAACAGGAGCATAACCATTCATATTTAATATCATTGTAAAGGTCTCAGTGTGATTGGTAAGAAGGTCTCATTCCTTTAAAATAGGAAAACCCACAATTAAGGAGGTAAACACCACACAAGTCTCTCACACAAATTACCTCCTGTATGTAAATGAAATGTATTTTCCACAGAAATCAAAGAGGAGTTCTCACCACAAACTTACAACCCCAGAGTGAGGTGCCCAAATGGTAATAATAAACAAACAGACACCACTTGGTGGATCTTAGGTGTTTAAGGGAAAGTGGCATGAAAATCAGGGAATCTGCAAAGATCTCCCACACAATAGCCGTGTGTAATTCTTCATTATCAGGTAGACATTCCTAAGTTTTCTCATCCTGACATTATTGAATGTTTGTTATTGATATTGTATTGTATTGAATTGAATTTAGACAATTACTTGTGTTTACCTGTTTAATAAGTTGTTATGTTTATATTAATTCTAAACACTCTGAATTATTGACTTTAGTAGATTATGATGTATCCGTGTTACATAAGTCTACGACCAGAGTTAAGTGTATTTAAGTAATTAAGTTGTCATGCAATCGGAGATCCTATATGGGGCTATCTTGGGTGGTAGTCATAACCTCTGGTCATTGTCTGTACTTTAATTAAGTTGTTATGTAGTTATTATGTATAGATTTGATAGGTTTACTCAAATGCTACTATCAATAAAGACAACAATCAGACCAAGACTGGTGTATAATACTTTCATGAGGGAGAGAGCAGTCTCACTGATCCAAAGATCATCAAGCCTCTCTCTCAGTCTTCTCTCTCCTGCGCAGCCTTTTTATTGTGGTTAGTAACATCCATATAAGGAAATATAAACACATAGATCATGAAGAACTTTTGACCTCGATATACAGATCATGAGACACATGCTAAGCGTGAAAAGCAGAACATGTCTTAAATCTTAGGTCAGCTAAAGGGACCCGGCCATGCTAGAAAAGGAAACATTCATCACTATAAAGAATAAAGGATAAATCATTGACAGAAATATTTATGCTATAGTACTTTTCCATACATTAACTTTGCAAAAACAGATACATAAATCTTAACATTTCCCTCCTGTTTATCATTTATTCTTTCAGGTTTATCAAATTATACCTTTACCTGTTGGTACTTTCAGTATAATTCGTCATCAAGAAATAACTTCATGATAAACTTCTTTATATGACAGTATCTTTACCATCACCGTCCGTTTCTTTATCTTCCATAACGAGGGTTTCATATAAGTCATCATCAGTTTGATTATTCTCCAAAGTAATCATATACACTCTAGTAAGCCTAGAATTTACCATTCTTTTGATCATTGCTGTAATACATGGAATCACACATGTCATACATAAACAGAATAAAATCAATACTGCAAATATAGGTGCAGTATTTTGAGAAGCACATGCCACCACTGTCCTCCAAACAACCATTGCAAAGTCCATTTGTTTGTCACTAGATCTTCTTCCATGGCCGTCTCGTAAGGCAGTTAAATTGGTTATAGCTTGATCTATAACATGTCCATCTTCATCATTCTCAGGAATAAAAGTACAATTTTCTGTTGGTGTTCAGTTCCAGACCTAGAAAGTTCTGAAAGGTTATTACTGGCGTGTCCACAGGTGCCGGCAACAGGTGGTTCAGCGTTGCATTCAAGCTTCCGGGGATAGGCTGACACCAGGCACTCACATGCGGGTTGGTACTGAAAACCGGCATCTTCAACCTGCAGTAGCAGTTTGTGTGATTTCGGCTGTGGGCGAAACTTTGCATATCTGTACCACAAGTTAATATCATAGGTGTTCTTATACTTCTCTTCAAAAGCGTATTCAGATCAAATCGTTTATTGATTGTAGGATCTTTCTTCTCTTTCTTCTGTACTCCATTCTTCTTTTTGCGGATACGTTCCCTGTGAGTGTGATGATCATCAGCAGGATGACGAGGTTCCCGTTGCACCCCAATTAGTTCTGGTTGTCCACATCGTTCTCACCCCTCCTCTTTTCCTGACTCCTAATAGAGTAGGGATGCGTTGGTTTCTTCACTGGCGTTGAGGCGAACAGCCACTAAAAGACTCCCCTTTGAAGTCAGCCTTCCCCACTACTCCGATGAATCACTCAGAGAAGGTTGGAGTTTGATATGGCTTTGATGAATCCACTAAGGTCAGTTCCGCCAATCTTTACTGCTGTTGGGGTGGTTATCAGCACTTGATAGGGACCCTCCCACTTTGGGCTGGACCAGGTCTTCCGCTTTATGACCTTGATGAAGACGTAATCGCCTGGTTTCACAGCTGTGTCCTGCAAAACAGAAGAAGAAGGAGATTTGGGCAGTATGTTTGCTTGTTTCACTTCCCTTTCATTAAAAACCTTTTTCAAATAATCACTAAGAGTGTGCTCTTCGTCTGCTTCTTGAACTGTTGATGGAAAATCAGGTATTTGAAACTGTCGGCCATATATGATCTCAAAGGTGTCAGGCCTTTAGGTGAAGGTGTTATTCTCATGTATAACTTTACCAGGTCTAACATTCAGGCCATGGTCTCTTTGTTTTTTTCTATGCATTTCTTCAATCTATTTTTAATTGTGCCATTAGTTCTTTCTACCAGCCCTGCACTCTGAGGGTGATAAGCACAGTGATGTTTCAATGTCATGACTAAATTCTCAGCCATCTTTTTGACAACTTCATTTACAAATTGAGGACCATTGTCACTGTATATCTTTTCAGGTACACCATGGTTTGGAACTATATTTTACATATAGCTTTTGCTACCGTTATTGCATCTGCTTTTTGCTGAAGGCACAATTTCTACCATCTTGAGAAAACATCTACTATCACCAGGCAATAGCGATAGGGTCCACTCTGACTTAATTCTATAAAGTCCATACAAAGATGTTGAAATGGGTGTTGTGGTTCTGGAAAACGTCCTCTCTGTGGTCTCAGGTTTCCCTGTGCATTATGTCTTATACACACTCTACATGCTTTACAAAATTTTTTTGAGTAAGAATTGAAACCATAGGCTTTAAAAGTATTTCTCTATACTATTTACCATCCCTCCTGTTGAGACATGGCATGGCCCATGGCTCAATATTACTACTGCTTTGAATAAAGCTTTGGGTAGAATAGGCTTATCCTCTACACACATCAAATCATCATTGTTTTTTTTACAGCACCTTGCTTTTTCCAGTATTCTTGTTCTTTTGGGTGGTGCGGCATTTTGCATATCTCATTCCATTCTATGTGATCTGACAATGTCATGGCATTTCCATAAATGAGATCTAATAGTGGCTGTGTCTTTTGAGCATAGCTAGGGATCCAAGCCCTGCAATAATTACACAATCCTAAAAATGACATCATGTGTCTCTTTGTTACAGGTTTTGGTGCGTCTAAAATAGTCTGCTTTCTTTGTGCTTGTATAAATTTCCCTTGGGATGTAAGTCTGTGCCCTAAGTATTGAACTTCTCTTTTTACCCTGCAGTTTCTGTTTCTTGACTTTATTTCCTGTTTTGCTAGATATTGCAGCAAAGCTATAGAATCAATTCTGCATTGCTCTTCAGTGTCAGAGGCCACTAAAATGTCATCTACATATACAAGTATTTGACTTTCCATGGAGGATTAAATGCTGCTAAACAATTACTAATTGCTTGTGAATAAATCGTTGGACTCTCACAATAACCTTGGGGTAACCTATTGTACGTATATGACTTTCCCTGAAGGTAAAGGCAAACCAAAACTGTGAATCTGGATGTATGGGAATGGAGAAAATGCATTGCTAATGTCTACTACAGTGAACACTTTACATGTTGGTTTAAACTGATTCAATAGCGTATGTGGATCTGGGACCAGGGGTTCTTGATCGTGCTGCCTCATACACTGCTCTCAAATCCTGCACCATTAAGCCATTCATTTTGTGTTTGCTTTCCTTACAGGAAATATTGGTGTGTTACAGGGGAATCATTACAAACTCTAATTACTTTAGCTCTGAGTAAATCTTGAATCACTGGGGTTATGCCTCTTACAGCATCCTCTTTAAGTGAGTATTGTTTAATTCTAGGCCTCCAATCTGACTTTGGGGTGATAACTACTGGCTGTGCAGTGGTCAATCTGCCTACATCTGTAACATCTTTCGATCCACAGCATTGAAGTGACAGAGAATCTAAATCTTCCTCATCTCTTGACAAAAGTGTTAATCACATTTGAGTTTGTTCATTTTGTTCTTGATGAACAGCAGGATTTGCAAGGAAATCTCCTGTTATTTTACTTCTATATATTTGGAGACTATGACTGTAACACTGGCCTTCCTGTTCTGTGGGGGCCCGATCTTTGGCTTGTTTAGCTTTCTGTGCTATTTCCCCTAAGTCAGCCCATGACATCGTTCCTGACTTAGCTATTGATATATGGGGTATAACAGGCATACTATAAACCTCTTGTGCCTCGGGTGTGAGACACAATCACTGTACACATACTTTACTTTCACTGGCTGAGTTCTCAGTTCTTCCAACTCCCTTAAGTATGTCAAATCAATTGCACTGTAACAGTCATATCTCATGGTCACATGCAAATCAGATGTGGTCATTATATTCTCTGGGTTGCTCAAGTATGTTAGAGCTCTCTGTTTAAAACCATCTGGCATCCCTATGTCAGGTTTTAAACCAAGGGTGTAGTAGTAGTCTAATAAATTCTCTTCAGGACTGTCTACATGAGCCACAACTGGAATGTATGTTGCTTTCATGCCTCCCTTGACAGGTACTAAACTTATTCCAAGTCTGGACATTAATTCTCTTCCTAAGAGATTAACTGGACATCTGGGAGATATAACTGCTTCAGCATAAAGGTCTTTGTTCTGTACTAAATCTCTAATATGTAATGGTTTGGAAATGAACTTTCTCTCTATCTGTCCATCTGCAGATTTTACTAATATGGTTTGGCCTGAGGGGGTAAGATGTGGTATATACTCTTTCAGCACAGTTCTACATGCTCCTGAATCACATAAAAATCGCACCATTACACCATTCACTTGTAGTTCTATTTCTGGTTGTTCTTCAAAAATCCCCATAGTCTGTATGGCTGCTGCACAGTCTACTATGGGTTCATCTAGTCAAACTGTTTCGTAACCTGGGTTTATACTGGGGGAGGGGGACGAAACTCTCTATGTCCCTCTCTTCCGTTTTTTAGTTTCTGAAGGGGAGGGGGATAAAACTCCCCATGTCTCACTTTTCCATTTTTCTGACAGTTTCTCATCTTATTATACTTTATTCTCAATTCACTGTCTCTTTACTTTTATTTATACTGCTTATACTGTTAAAAATATTTCACATCAACATATATTACTAACCACTTCTCATACGAGGATTATCCAATAATCACAAAAACCACTTCTCCTTAAAGCTATAGAGCAAATTTGTCTCTTCTCTTCTTATCAACCCTCACACACACACACACACAGCCGCACATCTGTTTCTCTCAGACTCTCTTTTGTTTGCGCAAACACCTACCACACTTACTTTCTCACACACTCTTCTTTTCAACACATAAACAACACACTCAACCTTGAGCAACTTCTCACACACACATACACACACACTTCTTATTGAGATCTGGAATCTTCTTTGTATTTCACAAAAACAATTGACTCATTTAACTTAGTTCAATTTGGAGAAGTTTACTGAAGTGCTCATACCACCACAGGCTCACCAGGCATATCACACAAACCATTGCTATAATAAAAGCAAATATGCTTACGTTATAATGGCTAGCAGTTTGTGCGATAGCCTTCTTGTCAACCCATAGCAGATTCACCCTCCAACCTTTTTCCAATCACATTACACTCTGTCTGAGCAACCGGTCAGTTTTACTCACTCTTTCACTGCAACTTTCATTAACACAGGAGAAAAGCAGTATTGACAGGGATTTTCACCCCCCGCAATTTACTGCAATTTACTCCAGGACGGATTTCCTTATACTCACTTAACAATAAACACAGATCATACAAATACACAACTTAACATTTGTTGATACACTTTCTCTACACAACAAATAACCTGACGAGTTTGCACTCTGTCTCATCAGTTTGTTTTTCTGATGAAGGCAACCCTCGCCAGAACCAATGCCTTACTTCTTACAGGACTTTAGCCTAGGATTCTTCTCAGCGCTTCTTTTTTTTTTTTTCCCCCTTTTAACTGCTGCCTTTATTTCTAATCTCTGCATTAGATTTTTACATTCTTCTACATTCAGCTTCCCTGTCCACTGATATTTCTTCTTCCACTTGTTAACATACTTTACATTATCTTCCCCTAATTTTGCCATATATTTCACATCTCCTATCAATTCAGGCTGTTCTACACAACGGCCACAACAATTTCCCATGGCTATGTATTTAGTAATTATACTTCTAAATCAACTATACTTAATGATTAATGATAATATCTATGTAATACAAAAAATAAAAAAATTAAAAGTTTCAGAGGTCCAGTGCACCTACTTCAGTCAGACCACAGATTTGTTGTCACCGTTAGGTTTCCTCTGTGCTGCTGATTCAGTGTCCTGAACATGACATTCACACACATACCATTCACACAACATTCACTGGTAAATTCTACTAGATTTACCCACTTAGACTCTTCAAGGTCTAAGACAACTTTTAGTAAATTCTACAAGATTTACTTTCTGGCAAATTCTTCAAGATTTACCTACTTAGACTCTTCAAGGTCTAAGACAACTCTTAGTAAATTCTACAAGATTTACTTTCTGGCAAATTCTTCAAGATTTGCCTACTTAGACTCTCCAAGGTCTAAAACAACTCACCCAGTGCACTGCGTCTGATTCTTGTCCTGCTTGAATTCGTCAATCCGAGACCACCAGCCGGAAACCTAAGGCCGGCCTGGCGAGGATTTTCCACACCAGGACTTTCGGCGAATTCCTATGGAATCCGGCTGTCGACGGGCTTCGGCGTGTCTCCCCCACCGTTGATCTTCGGGTATGTTGGAATCCGGCTCGAAGGACCAAGATGATAGGTTTACTCAAATGCTACTATTAATAAAGACAACAATCAGACCAAGACTGGTGTATAATACTGCATGAAGGAGAGAGCAGTCTCACTGATCCAAAGATCATCAGCGCCTCTCTCTCAGTCTTCTCTCTCCTCGCAGCCTTTTTATTGTGGTTAGTAACATCCATATAAGGAAATATAAACACATAGATCATGAAGAACTTTTGACCTCGATATACAGATCATGAGACACATGCTAAACGTGAAAAGCAGAACATGTCTTAAATCTTAGGTCACGCTAAGGGACCGGCCATGCTAGAAAAGGAAACATTCATCACTATAAAGAATAAAGGATAAATCATTGAAAGAAATATTTATGCTATAGTACTTTTCCATACATTAACTTTTGCAAAAACAGATGCATAAATCTTAACAAGATTAATAACTATATGAGGTCAGATTAAATCCCTTACGGAGCTGGCCATAACCTCTGATTAATGTTTAAGCTTTGAACTAAGTTGTTATATAGGTGATTGTATGGGGCTACATGGGTACATTTTAATAATAGTAGGCAGAAGCTACATTGTAAAATTGCTTTAGCCGTAACCTCTGATTATACGGTCGAGCTTGTGATTGTGGGCCGGCATACCAAAGGGTGCGAGGACTCTGTGTGACAATGAGAACCTAATGTACAAGTATAACAATAATAGTGAGTTGAATAGAATGATAAAAACATTACCCAAAGGTTAATAATCACAGGATAACCTTAAGAATCGTTTTATTAATTGGAGTCAGATAAAACAAAGAGGTATTAATTATATATATATGTAAAACATTTGATGTAACCCTGTTTCTTATGCAAAGGAAAGGCAGTAACGCGCAAAGACCCTTCTGCCGTGCCATTGGCTGCCGTCGTTGGACCAATGGGCGGTGCCTTACACTAGGGAGTAACTAGGCATGCACCAATGATTATATTTCAAGCCATGAGTTAAATGAGCCCACACCAATGTCTCTACTATGTTTTGCTGAAGAAATATAGGTGTTTAAGATCGTTGCAAGGGTACACTGTTTTGTTGCTAGGGAGTAACTAGGCATGCACCAATGATTATATTTTAAGTTAAATGAGCCCACACCAATGTCTCTACTATGTTTTGCTGCAGAAATATAGATGTTTTAGATCGGTTGCTAGTGTACATTTTTGGTTGCTAGGGAGTAATTAGGCATGCACCAATGATTATATTTTAAGTTAAATGAGCCCACACCAATGTCTCTACTATGTTTTGCTGCAGAAATATAGGTGTTTTAGATCGGTTGCTAGGGTACACTGTTTTGGTTGCTAGGGAGTAACTAGGCAAGCAGCAATGATTATATTTTGAGTTAAATGAGCCCACACCAATGTCTCTACTATGTTCTGCTGCAGAAAAATAGGTGTATAAGATCGGTTGCTAGGGTACATTGTTTGGTTGCTAGGAAGTAACTAGGCTTTCACCAATGATTATATTTCAAGCCATGAGTTAAATGAGCCCACACCAATGTATCTACTATGTTCTGCTGCAGAAATATTGGTGTTTTAGATCGGTTGCTAGGTACACTGTTTGGTTGCTAGGGAGTAAATCATTGGCATGCACCAATGATTATATTTTAAGTTAAATGAGCCCACATCAATGTCTCTACTATGTTCTGCCGCAGAAATATAGGTGTTTTAGATCGGTTGCTAGGGTACACTGTTTGGTTGCTAGGTAGAAACTAGGCATGAACCAATGATTTTATTTCAAGCCATGAGTTAAATGAGCCTACACCAATGTCTCTACTATGTTCTGCTGCAGAAATATAGGTGTTTAAGATCGGTTGCTAAGGTACACTGTTTGGTTGCTAGGGAGTAACTAGGCATGCACCAATGAATTTATTTCAAGCCATGAGTTAAATGAGCCCAGACCAATATCTCTACTATGTTCTGCTGCAGAAATATAGGTGTTTTAGATCGGTTGCTAGGGTACACTGTTTGGTTGCTAGGGAGTAACTAGGCATGCACCAATGATTATATTTCAAGCCATAAGTTAAATGAGCCCACCTCAATGACTCTACATTGTTTTTCTGCAGAAATATAGGTGTTTTAAAATAGTTGCTAGGGTACACTGTTTGGTTACTACGGAGTAACTTGGCATGCACCAATGATTATATTTCAAACCATGAGTTAAATGAGCCCACACCAATGTATCTACTATGTTCTGCTGCAGAAATATAGGTGTTTTAGATCGGTTGCTAGTGTACACTGTTTGGTTGCTAGGGAGTAACTAGGCATGCACCAATGATTATATTTTAAGTTAAATGAGCCCACACCAATGTCTCTACTATGTTCTGCCGCATAAATATAGGTGTTTTAGATCGGTTGCTAGGATACACTGTTTGGTTGCTAGGTAGAAACTAGGCATGCACCAATGATTATATTTGAAGCCATGAGTTAAATGAGCCCACAACAATGTCTCTACTATGTTCTGCTGCAGAAATATAGGTGTTTTAGATCGGTTGCTAGGGTACACTGTTTGGTTGCTAGGTAGAAACTAGGCATGAACCAATGATTTTATTTCAAGCCATGAGTTAAATGAGCCTACACCAATATCTCTACTATGTTCTGCTGCAGAAATATAGGTGTTTAAGATCGGTTGCTAAGGTACACTGTTTGGTTGCTAGGGAGTAACTAGGCATGCACCAATGAATTTATTTCAAGCCATGAGTTAAATGAGCCCACACCAATATCTCTACTATGTTCTGCTGCAGAAATATAGGTGTTTTAGATCGGTTGCTAGTGTACACTGTTTGGTTGCTAGGGAGTAACTAGGCATGCACCAATGATTATATTTTAAGTTAATGAGCCCACAACAATGTCTCTACTATGTTCTACTGCAGAACTGTAGGTGTTTTAGATTGGTTGCTAGTGTACACTGCTTGGTTGCTATGGAGTAACTAGGCATGCAGCAATGATTATATTTTAAGCCATGAGTTAAAAGAGCACACCCCTATGTCTCTATAATGTTCTGCTGCAGAAATATAGGTGTTTTAGAAGTGTTGCTAGGGTACACTGTTTGGTTGCTACGGAATAACTTGGCATGCACCAATGATTATATTTTAAGCCATGAGTTAAATGAACCCAGACCAATATCTCTACTATGTTCTGCTGCAGAAATATAGGTGTTTTAGAACTGTTGCTAGGGTACACTGTTTGGTTGCTAGGGAGTAACTAGGCATGCACCAATGATTATATTTTAAGTTAAATGAGCCCACACCAAAGTCTCTACTATGTTCTGCTGCAGAAATATAGGTGTTTTAGATCGGTTGCTAGGGTACACTGTTTGGTTGCTAGGGAGTAACTAGGCATGCACCAATGATTATATTTCAAGCCATAAGTTAAATGAGCCCACCTCAATGACTCTACAATGTTTTTCTGCAGAAAAATAGGTGTTTTAAAATAGTTGCTAGGGTACACTGTTTGGTTACTACGGAGTAACTTGGCATGCACCAATGATTATATTTCAAACCATGAGTTAAATGAGCCCACACCAATGTATCTACTATGTTCTGCTGCAGAAATATAGGTGTTTTAGATCGGTTGCTAGTGTACACTGTTTGGTTGCTAGGGAGTAACTAGGCATGCACCAATGATTATATTTTAAGTTAAATGAGCCCACACCAATGTCTCTACTATGTTCTGCCGCATAAATATAGGTGTTTTAGATGGGTTTGCTAGGGAATTACACTGTTTGGTTGCTAGGTAGAAACTAGGCATGCACCAATGATTATATTTGAAGCCATGAGTTAAATGAGCCCACAACAATGTCTCTACTATGTTCTGCTGCAGAAATATAGGTGTTTAAGATCGGTTGCTAAGGTACACTGTTTGGTTGCTAGGGAGTAACTAGGCATGCACCAATGAATTTATTTCAAGCCATGAGTTAAATGAGCCCAGACCAATATCTCTACTATGTTCTGCTGCAGAAATATAGGTGTTTTAGAAGTGTTGCTAGGGTACACTGTTTGGTTGCTACGGAATAACTTGGCATGCACCAATGATTATATTTTAAGCCATGAGTTAAATGAACCCAGACCAATATCTCTACTATGTTCTGCTGCAGAAATATAGGTGTTTTAGAACTGTTGCTAGGGTACACTGTTTGGTTGCTAGGGAGTAACTAGGCATGCACCAATGATTATATTTTAAGTTAAATGAGCCCACACCAAAGTCTCTACTATGTTCTGCTGCAGAAATATAGGTGTTTGAGATCGGTTGCTAGGGTACACTTTTTGTTTGCTAGGGAGTAACTAAGAAATGCACCAATGATTATATTTTAAGCCATGAGTTAAATGAGCTTACAACAATGTCTGTACTATGTTCTGCTGCAGAAATATAGGTGTTTAAGATCGGTTGCTAGGGTACACTGTTTGGTTGGTAGGGAGTAACTAGACATGCACCAATGAATTTATTTCAAGCCATGAGTTAAATGAGCCCACCTCAATGACTCTACAATGTTTTTCTGCAGAAATATAGGTGTTTTAAAATAGTTGCTAGGGTACACTGTTTGGTTGCTACGGAGTAACTTGGCATGCACCAATGATTATATTTCAAACCATGAGTTAAATGAGCCCACACCAATGTATCTACTATGTTCTGCTGCAGAAATATAGGTGTTTTAGATCGGTTGCTAGTGTACACTGTTTGGTTGCTAGGGAGTAACTAGGCAGGCACCAATGATTATATTTTAAGTTAAATGAGCCCACACCAATGTCTCTACTATGTTCTGCTGCAGAAATATAGGTTTTTTAGATCGGTTGCTAGGGTACACTGTTTGGTTGCTATGGAGTAACTAGGCATGCACCAATGATTATATTTCAAGCAATGAGTTAAATGAGCCCAGACCAATATTTCTACTATGTTCTGCTGCTGAAATATAAGTTTTTTAAAAAGGTTGCTAGGGTACACTGTTTGGTTGCTAGGGAGTAACTAGGCATACACCAATGATTATATTTTAAGCCATGAGTTAAACAAGCCCACACCAATATTTCTACTATGTTCTGCTGCTGAAATATAGTTTTTTAGATCGGTTGCTAGGGTACACTGTTTGGTTGCTAGGGAGAAACTAGGCATACACCAATGATTATATTTTAAGCCATGAGTTAAATGAGCCCACACCAATATTTCTACTATGTTCTGCTGCTGAAATATAGGTTTTAGATCGGTTGCTAGGGACACTGTTTGGTTGCTAGGGAGTAAATAGGCATGCACCAATGATTATATTTCAAGCAATGAGTTAAATGAGCCCACAACAATGTCTCTACTATGTTTTTCTGCAGAAATATAGGTGTTTTAGATCGGTTGCTAGGGTACACTGTTTGGTTGCTATGGAGTAACTAGGTATGCACCAATGATTATGTTTTAAGCCATTAGTTAAATGAGCCCACACCAATATTTCTACTATGTTCTGCTGCTGAAATATAGGTTTTTTAGATCGGTTGCTAGGGTACACTGTTTGGTTGCTAGGGAGTAACTAGGCATGCACCAATGATTATGTTTTAAGCCATTAGTTAAATGAGCCCACACCAATATTTCTACTATGTTCTGCTGATGAAATATAGGTTTTTTAGATCGGTTGCTAGGGTACACTGTTTGGTTGCTAGGGAGTAACTAGGCATGCACCAATGATTATATTTCAAGCAATGAGTAAAATGAGCCTAAACAATGTCTCTACGATGTTCTGCTGCAGAAATATAGGTGTTTTAGATCGGTTGCTAGGGTACTCTGTTTGGTTGCTAGGGAGTAACTAGGCATGCACCAATGATTATATTTCAAGCAATGAGTTAAATGAGCCCACACCAATATTTCTACTATGTTCTGCTGCTGAAATATAGGTTTTTTAGATCGGTTGCTAGGGAACACTGTTTGGTTGCTAGGGAGTAAATAGGCATGCACCAATGATTATATTTCAAGCAATGAGTTAAATGAGCCCACAACAATGTCTCTACTATGTTTTTCTGCAGAAATCTAGGTGTTTTAGATCGGTTGCTAGGGTACACTGTTTGGTTGCTAGGGAGTAACTAGGCATGCACCAATGATTATATTTCAAGCAATGAGTTAAATGAGCACACAACAATGTCTCTACTATGTTTTTCTGCAGAAATATTGATGTTTTAGATCGGTTGATAGGGTACACTGTTTGGTTGCTAGGGAGTAACTAGGTATGCACCAATGATTATGTTTTAAGCCATTAGTTAAATGAGCCCACACCAATATTTCTACTATGTTCTGCTGCTGAAATATAGGTTTTTTAGATCGGTTGCTAGGGAACACTGTTTGGTTGCTAGGGAGTAAATAGGCATGCACCAATGATTATATTTCAAAAGCAATGAGTTAAATGAGCCCACAACAATGTCTCTACTATGTTTTGCAGAAATATAGGTGTTTTAGATCGGTTGCTAGGGAACACTGTTTGGTTGCTAGGGAGTAACTAGGCATGCACCAATGATTATATTTCAAGCAATGAGTAAAATGAGCCCACACCAATGTCTCTACGATGTTCTGCTGCAGAAATATAGGTGTTTTAGATCGGTTGCTAGGGAACACTGTTTGGTTGCTAGGGAGTAACTAGGCATGCACCAATGATTATATTTCAAGCAATGAGTAAAATGAGCCCACACCAATGTCTCTACGATGTTCTGCTGCAGAAATATAGGTGTTTTAGATCGGTTGCTAGGGAACACTGTTTGGTTGCTAGGGAGTAACTAGGCATGCACCAATGATTATATTTCAAGCAATGAGTAAAATGAGACAACACCAATATTTCTACAATGTTCTGCTGCAGAAATATAGGTTTTTTAGATCGGTTGCTAGGGAACACTGTTTGGTTGCTAGGGAGTAACTAGGCATGCACCAATGATTATATTTCAAGCAATGAGTTAAATGAGCCCACACCAATATTTCTACAATGTTCTGCTGCTGAAATATAAGTTTTTTAGAACGGTTGCTAGGGTACACTGTTTGGTTGCTAGGGAGTAACTAGGCATGCACCAATGATTATATTTCAAGCAATGAGTAAAATGAGCCTAAACAATGTCTCTACGATGTTCTGCTGCAGAAATATAGGTGTTTTAGATTGGTTGCTAGGGTACTCTGTTTGGTTGCTAGGGAGTAACTAGGCATGCACCAATGATTATATTTCAAGCAATGAATTAAATGAGCCCACAACAATGTCTCTACTATGTTTTTCTGCAGAAATCTAGGTGTTTTAGATCGGTTGCTAGGGTACACTGTTTGGTTGCTAGGGAGTAACTAGGCATGCACCAATTATTATATTTCAAGCAATGAGTTAAATGAGCACACAACAATGTCTCTACTATGTTTTTCTGCAAAAATATAGGTGTTTTAGATCGGTTGATAGGGTACACTGTTTGGTTGCTAGGGAGTAACTATGTATGCACCAATGATTATGTTTTAAGCCATTAGTTAAATGAGCCCACACCAATATTTCTACTATGTTCTGCTGCTGAAATATAGGTTTTTTAGATCGGTTGCTAGGGAACACTGTTTGGTTGCTAGGGAGTAAATAGGCATGCACCAATGATTATATTTCAAGTAATGAGTTAAATGAGCCCACAACAATGTCTCTACGATGTTCTGCTGCAGAAATATAGGTGTTTTAGATTGGTTGCTAGGGTACTCTGTTTGGTTGCTAGGGAGTAACTAGGCATGCACCAATGATTATATTTCAAGCAATGAGTTAAATGAGCCCACAACAATGTCTCTACTATGTTTTTCTGCAGAAATCTAGGTGTTTTAGATCGGTTGCTAGGGTACACTGTTTGGTTGCTAGGGAGTAACTAGGCATGCACCAATTATTATATTTCAAGCAATGAGTTAAATGAGCACACAACAATGTCTCTACTATGTTTTTCTGCAAAAATATAGGTGTTTTAGATCGATTGATAGGGTACACTGTTTGGTTGCTAGGGAGTAACTATGTATGCACCAATGATTATGTTTTAAGCCATTAGTTAAATGAGCCCACACCAATATTTCTACTATGTTCTGCTGCTGAAATATAGGTTTTTTAGATCGGTTGCTAGGGAACACTGTTTGGATGCTAGGGAGTAAATAGGCATGCACCAATGATTATATTTCAAGTAATGAGTTAAATGAGCCCACAACAATGTCTCTACTATGTTTTTCTGCAGAAATCTAGGTGTTTTAGATTGGTTGCTAGGGTACACTGTTTGGTTGCTAGGGAGTAACTAGGCATGCACCAATTATTATATTTCAAGCAATGAGTTAAATGAGCACACAACAATGTCTCTACTATGTTTTCTGCAAAATATAGGTGTTTTAGATCTATTGATAGGGTACACTGTTTGGTTGCTAGGGAGTAACTATGTATGCACCAATGATTATGTTTTAAGCCATTAGTTAAATGAGCCCACACCAATATTTCTACTATGTTCTGCTGCTGAAATATAGGTTTTTTAGATCGGTTGCTAGGGAACACTGTTTGGATTCTAGGGAGTAAATAGGCATGCACCAATGATTATATTTCAAGTAATGAGTTAAATGAGCCCACAACAATGTCTCTACTATGTTTTTCTGCAGAAATCTAGGTGTTTTAGATTGGTTGCTAGGGTACACTCTTTGGTTGCTAGGGAGTAACTAGGCATGCACCAATTATTATATTTCAAGCAATGAGTTAAATGAGCACACAACAATGTCTCTACTATGTTTTTCTGCAAAAATATAGGTGTTTTAGATCGGTTGATAGGGTACACTGTTTGGTTGCTAGGGAGTAACTATGTATGCACCAATGATAATGTTTTAAGTCATTAGTTAAATGAGCCCACACCAATATTTCTACTATGTTCTGCTGCTGAAATATAGGTTTTTTAGATCAGTTGCTCGGGTACACTGTTTGGTTGCTAGGGAGTAACTAGGCATACACCAATGATTATATTTTAAGCCATGAGTTAAACAAGCCCACACCAATATTTCTACTATGTTCTGCTGCTGAAATATAGGTTTTTTAGATCGGTTGCTAGGGAACACTGTTTGGTTGCTAGGGAGTAAATAGGCATGCACCAATGATTATATTTCAAGCAATGAGTTAAATGAGCCCTCAACAATGTCTCTACTATGTTTTTCTGCAGAAATCTAGGTGTTTTAGACTGGTTGCTAGGGTACACTGTTTGGTTGCTAGGGAGTAACTAGGCATGCACCAATTATTATATTTCAAGCAATGAGTTAAATGAGCACACAACAATGTCTCTACTATGTTTTCTGCAAAAATATAGGTGTTTTAGGATCGGTTGATAGGGTACACTGTTTGGTTGCTAGGGGTAACTATGTATGCACCAATGATAATGTTTAAGTCATTAGTTAAATGAGCCCACACCAATATTTCTACTATGTTCTACTGCTGAAATATAGGTTTTTTAGATCGGTTGCTAGGGTACACTGTTTGGTTGCTAGGGAGTAACTAGGCATACCAATGATTATATTTTAAGCCATGAGTTAAACAAGCCCACACCAATATTTCTACTATGTTCTGCTGCTGAAATATAGGTTTTTTAGATCGGTTGCTAGGGAACACTGTTTGGTTGCTAGGGAGTAAATAGGCATGCTCCAATGATTATATTTCAAGCAATGAGTTAAATGAGCCCACAACAATGGCTGCGTCCGTTTTGTGACGATGCGTACTGAATTAAAGTAGTGCCTACTTATCAACCGTCAAACCAATGCGTTCTATATAGTATGAATCACGGGAAGTATGAATGAAACTTCGGACGTACTCACGAAATGCATTTTTATGCATCACGTGGCGTACATTCAAGTCACAGCATTTGACCAACATTTAAAGAGCCCGCCACACTGCTGATACCTGCGATGTTTCCCAATAATCTTACCGTTTCCACCGGCGTTTTAAGTCGTTTAATTTAGCAATTCAAGAGACGTCGGTCAGCTACTGCAGATCACGCCTTTATAAACTGCTTGGAAACCATTTACTAAATAACGTAGAAGTATCTTCATCTATTTGACCAGTAAAATTTACCTCAGAATAAAAAGACCTGTGAACCGAATTACTAGTTTTGGCAAGAAAATAATTCACTTGTGATATTACCATGAATAAATAAACAAATGCAAGTACAAATACACAATAAAAAAGTTTATTAATTAAAATAATAATGAATAATACAACAAAAATTATACACACAAACACTTACACTTCATCTTTATACAAGCCAACAATATAAATAAATAAATAAAATACATACACACACATATATAAAAATTTATGCTAAAACTATGAACTATTCTAAAACTAATCAACCATGTACACATTACAGACCGTCAAACCTACAACCTACTGCCGCCTGAACCCTTCTGTGCCCATTCTTCGCCTCTACTTTGAAGCATGGAGCTGACCTCCGTCCCAACCTCCTGACTTTCTTCAGCGACAGTCCATCAACTCCTGCTTTCTGCTTTAAGTCAGATTCTGACCATGTGGCTGGGCAAACGATATTGAGGTGCTGGTGTTTCTGTACTGGCTGGCCCATGCAGCATCATACAGGGTGGTGTCACTGGCCTTTGACATCCCAAAGTCCACTGTGCATGACATCGTGCACAGAGTGAGCAAGGGAATCCTCAGGATTTTTGAGAAGAGGCTGATTTCTTTCCCACAGCAGATGACTTGGAGGCAGTTGGAACAGGTTTGCCCATCTGGCTGGGTCTCCAGTTTTCCTCAAAATAGCTGGCGCAATAGATGGGTGTCACATCCGCATCAAACCACCAGCAAGTGGCTTCACAATGCTATTTTAACAGAAAGCTGTTTCATTCTGTCAAGATGCAGGCAATCACTGATCACCAGGGAAGTTTCTAGACATTTTTGTTGGGTATCCTGGGTCTGTGCATGATGCCAGGGTGCTAAAACAGCCCAGTTTACACTGGTCGACTATACCCACCTGCAGGAAAATGCATCCTGGAGATGGGGGTATCCATGTTTACGTGCCCCCATCTGCCTCATCCCTTACCACAGAGCCTGTACAGCATCCTGTACAGGCACGCCTAACACAAAGCATGCTCGTGCGGAACATTGTCGAGAGAGCCTTTGGGATGCTGAAGATGGCAGCTGGCTCCATTTTTTAAGGCTCTGGAAGTGAGCCCTGCCTTTATTCCAGATGTCATTGCCTGCTGTGCCGCGTGCTCCACAACCTCTGTCTTCAGAATGGGGATATTGTTGATCCAGAAGTTGTGGAGGATCAAAACGATGACCCACCTGAACCCCAAAATACAGAAGCCACCGCAGGAGTGTTATGGGGACAATCTGGCAGCAGCTGTATGCCCAATATTTCTACACAGACAACTGTGTGTCTGTTCTTCATGAGCATGATTATCTGTAAAATAATTTAAGTTAAATTTTATAATTTAAGTATTCACTAATCAGTTTAATCAGTTCACTAATCAGTTCTTTAAAATTTTACGTTCAAAGGTTTTTAAATGATGTTTTCCATGTGGGAAATATAAAATAAATAAAAGGGAATATGTTTTAAGCTGTTTGGAGTGTGTGACTATTTTCTCTCCAGTGTGGCACTAATTCTCAGACAACATGTTCTTCAGATATGGAACAGCTTGGAACTGCTACAAAATCAATGTGCACATAAGTGCTTTACAAAAAGTTACTGAATCCTGACTATTAAGCACTTTGCAACTGTCAAAATTTAGCTACTCAAAATTATTGTTGTGGTAAAGCTTTCTAGAACAGCATGAAACATTCAACATCCTAAAATTAATGGAAAGACAGCATGCAGTTAATTTTAATTTTCTTTATTTAATTTTTTTTTGGCAATCATTTCTAAAACCTTCAGAAATCTGTCTTCTCTCCCTTAGCCTCCCTGTCCCTTCTTTCTTCTCTCTCTCTCATTTCTCTGTCTCTTCTTTCTTCCCTTTCCCTGGCCTCTTGCTCTTGCTGTTGTCTCTCTCTCTCTCTCTTTCCTCCCTTTCCATCATCTCTCCATCGCCTCTCCTCCCGTTCAACAGCATCTTTCTCTCGTTCCCTTTCCTCCATCTCCTGGACCAGCTCCTCAAAATCTTTCCTCTTTCTCTTGATTGTGGTGCCGACCTCACGAGGATGGTGAGGGTACAACAACATCAGGGCCAAATGAGGCAACAAGGGTAGGTGGTGAGATAGATGGTCTACCCCTATTGCCTCATCCATGACAGCATACCATTTCCAGGATGCTGCTGTAACCTCACCATCCTCAGTGCTCACCCCAGTGTGTGGACATTTCAGATCCTCCAAATTAAAAGCAGAATACAGAGACAGTCAGATAAATACATTAGATTACATCATTACTATCCAACAGAGAAACCCAAGCATGACCAGTTGACCACACCAACGTCTCTACTATGTTCTGCTGCAGAAATATAGGTTTTTTAGATCGGTTGCTAGGGTACACTGTTTGGTTGCTAGGGAGTAACTAGGTATGCACCAATGATTATGTTTTAAGCCATTGGTTAAATGAGCCCACACCAATATTTCTACTATGTTCTGCTGCTGAAATATAAGTAGATCGGTTGCTAGGGTACACTGTTTGGTTGCTAGGAGTAACTTAAGCATGCACCAATGATTATGTTTTAAGCCATTAGTTAAGCGAGCCCACACCAATATTTCTACTATGTTCTGCTGCAGAAATATAGGTTTTTAGATCGGTTGCTAGGGAACACTGTTTGGTTGCTAGGGAGTAACTAGGTATGCACCAATGATTATATTTCAAGCAATGAGTTAAATGAGCCCACACCAATATTTCTACTATGTTCTGCTGCAAAATATAGGTGTTTTAGATCGGTTGATAGGGTACACTGTTTGGTTGCTAGGGAGTAACTATGCATGCACCAATGATTATGTTTTAAGTCATTAGTTAAATGAGCCCAACACCAATATTTCTACTATGTTCTGCTGCTGAAATATAGGTTTTTTAGATCAGTTGCTGAGGGGTACACTGTTTGGTTGCTAGGGAGTAACTATGTATGCACCAATGATTATATTTTAAGCAATGAGTTAAATGAGCCCAAACAAATGTCTCTACTATGTTCTGCTGCAGAAATATAGGTTTTTAGATCGGTTGCTAGGGTACACTGTTTGGTTGCTAGGAGTAACTAGGCATGCACCAATGATTATATTTTAAGCCATGAGTTAAATGAGCCCACACCAATATTTCTACTATGTTCTGCTGCTGAAATATAGGTTTTTTAGATCGGTTGCTAGGGTACACTGTTTGGTTGCTAGGGAGTAACTAGGCATGCACCAATGATTATATTTCAAGCAATGAGTTAAATGAGCCCCTCAACAATGTCTCTACTATGTTTTGCTGCAGAAATATAGGTTTTTTAGATCGGTTGCTAGGGTACACTGTTTGGTTGCTAGGTAGTAACTAGGCATGCACCAATGATTATGTTTTAAGCCATGAGTTAAATGAGCCCACACCAATATTTCTACTATGTTCTGCTGCTGAAATATAGGTTTTAGATCGGTTGCTAGGGTACACTCTTTTGGTTGCTAGGGAGTAACTAGGCATGCACCAATGATTATATTTCAAGCAATGAGTTAAATGAGAACACAACAATGTCTCTACTATGTTTTCTGCAAAATATAGGTGTTTTAGATGGTTGCTAGGGTACACTGTTTGGTTGCTAGGGAGTAACTAGGTATGCACCAATGATAATGTTTTAAGTCATTAGTTAAATGAGCCCACACCAATATTTCTACTATGTTCTGCTGCTGAAATATAGGTTTTTTAGATCGGTTGCTAGGGTTACACTGTTTGGTTGCTAGGAGTAACTAGGCATGCACCAATTATTATATTTCAAGCAATGAGTTAAATGAGCTCCACACCAATATTTCTACTATGTTCTGCTGCTGAAATATAGATTTTTAGATCGGTTGATAGGGTACACTGTTTGGTTGCTAGGGAGTAACTAGGCATGCAAAAATGATTATGTTTTTAAAGCCATTAGTTAAATGAGCCCACACCAATATTTCTACTATGTTCTGCTGCTGAAATATAGGTTTTTAGATCGGTTGCTAGGGTACACTGTTTGGTTGCTAGGAGTAACTAGGCATGCACCAATGATTATATTTCAAACCATAAGTTAAACGAGCCCACACCAATATTTCTACTATGTTCTGCTGCTGAAATATAGGTTTTTAGATCGCTTGCTAGGGTACACTGTTTGGTTGCTATGGAGTAACTAGGCATACACCAATGATTATGTTTTAAGCCATTAGTTAAACGAACCCACACCAATATTTCTACTATGTTTCTGCTGCAGAAATATAGGTTTTTAGATCGGGTTGCTAGGGTACACTGTTTGGTTGCTAGGGAGTAACTAGGCATGCACCAATGATTATATTTCAAGCAATAAGTTAAATGAGCCCACACCAATATTTCTACTATGTTCTGCTGCTGAAATATAGGTTTTTAGATCGGATGCTAGGGTACTCTGTTTGGTTGCTAGTGGCAGAGTAACTAGGTATGCACCAATGATTATGTTTTAAGCCATTAGTTAAATGAGCCCACACCAATATTTCTACTATGTTCTGCTGCAGAAATATAAGTTTTTAGATCGGTTGCTAGGGTACACTGTTTGGTTGCTAGGGAGTAACTAGGCAGGCACCAATGATTATATTTCAAGCCATTAGTTAAATGAGCCCACAACAATGTTTCTACTATGTTCTGCTGCAGAAATATAGGTTTTTTAGATCGGTTGCTAGGGTACACTGTTTGGTTGCTAGGGAGTAACTATGTATGCACCAATGATTATGTTTTAAGCCATTAGTTAAATGAGCCCACACCAATATTTCTACTATGTTCTGCTGCTGAAATATAGGTTTTTAGATCGGTTGCTAGGGTACTGTTTGGTTGCTAGGAGTAACTAGGCATGCACCAATGATTATATTTTAAGCCATGAGTTAAATGAGCCCACACCAATATTTCTACTATGTTCTGCTGCTGAAATATAGGTTTTTTAGATCGGTTTGCTAGGGAACACTGTTTGGTTGCTAGGGAGTAACTATGCATGCCCCAATGATTATATTTCAAGCAATGAGTTAAATGAGCCCACAACAATATCTCTACTATGTTTTTCTGCAGAAATCTAGGTGTTTTAGACTGGTTGCTAGGGTACACTGTTTGGTTGCTAGGGAGTAACTAGGCATGCACCAATTATTATATTTTAAGCCATGAGTTAAATGGGCACACAACAATATTTCTACTATGTTTTTCTGCTGAAATATAGGTTTTTAGATCGGTTGCTAGGGTACACTGTTTGGTTGCTAGGGAGTAACTATGCATGCACCAATGATAATGTTTCAAGTCATGAGTTAAATGAGCCCCACACCAATATTTCTACTATGTTCTGCTGCTGAAATATAGGTTTTTTAGATCGGTTGCTAGGGTACACTGTTTGGTTGCTAGGGAGTAACTAGGCATGCACCAATTATTATATTTCAAGCAATGAGTTAAATGAGAACACAACAATGTCTCTACTATGTTTTTCTGCAAAAATATAGGTGTTTTAGATCGGTTGATAGGGTACACTGTTTGGTTGCTAGGGAATAACTATGTATGCACCAATGATAATGTTTTAAGTCATTAGTTAAATGAGCCCACACCAATATTTCTACTATGTTCTGCTGCTGAAATATAAGTTTTTAGATCGGTTGCTAGGGTACACTGTTTGGTTGCTAGGAGTAACTAGGCATGCACCAATGATTATGTTTCAAGCCATGAGTTAAATGAGCCCACACCAATATTTCTACTATGTTCTGCTGCAGAAATATAGGTGTTTTAGATCGGTTGCTAGGGTACACTGTTTGGTTGCTAGGGAGTAACTAGGCATGCACCAATGATTATGTTTTAAACCATTAGTTAAACGAACCCACACCAATATTTCTACTATGTTTCGCCTGCTGAAATATAGGTTTTTAGATCGGTTGCTAGGGTACACTGTTTGGTTGCTAGGGAGTAACTAGGCATGCACCAATGATTATATTTCAAGCAATGAGTTAAATGAGCCCACAACAATGTCTCTACTATGTTCTTCTGCAGAAATATAGGTTTTTTAGATCGGTTGCTAGGGTACACTGTTTGGTTGCTAGGTAGTAACTAGGCATGCACCAATGATAATGTTTAAGTCATTAGTTAAATGAGCCCACACCAATATTTCTACTATGTTCTGCTGCTGAAATATAGGTTTTTTAGATCGGTTGCTAGGGTACACTCTTTGGTTGCTAGGGAGTAACTAGGCATGCACCAATTATTATATTTCAAGCAATGAGTTAAATGAGCCCACACAACAATGTCTCTACTATGTTTTTCTGCAAAAATATAGGTGTTTTAGATCGGTTGATAGGGTACACTGTTTGGTTGCTAGGGAATAACTATGTATGCACCAATGATAATGTTTTAAGTCATTAGTTAAATGAGCCCACACCAATATTTCTACTATGTTCTGCTGCTGAAATATAGGTTTTTTAGATCGGTTGCTAGGGTACACTGTTTGGTTGCTAGGAGTTAAATAGGCATGCACCAATGATTATATTTCAAGCAATGAGTTAAATGAGCCCACAACAAAGTCTCTACTATGTTTTTCTGCAGAAATATAGGTGTTTTAGATCGGTTGATAGGGTACACTGTTTGGTTGCTAGGGGAGTAACTAGGCATGCACCCAATGATTATGTTTTAAGCCATTAGTTAAATGAGCCCACTTCAATATTTCTACTATGTTCTGCTGCTGAAATATAGGTTTTTTAGATCGGTTGCTAGGGTACACTGTTTGGTTGCTATGGAGTAACTAGGCATACACCAATGATTATGTTTTAAGCCATGAGTTAAATGAGCCCACACCAATATCTCTACTATGTTCTGCTGCTGAAATATAGGTGTTTAGATCGGTTGCTAGGGTACACTGTTTGGTTGCTAGTGAGTAACTAGGTATGCACCAATGATTATGTTTTAAGCCATTAGTTAAAATGAGCCTACACCAATGTTTCTACTATGTTCTGCTGCTGAAATATAGGTTTTTAGATCGGTTGCTAGGGTACTCTGTTTGGTTGCTAGGAGTAACTAGGCATGCACCAATGATTATGTTTTAAGCCATTAGTTAAATGAGCCCACACCAATATTTCTACTATGTTCTGCTGCAGAAATATAGGTTTTTTAGATCGGTTGCTAGGGTACACTGTTTGGTTGCTAGGGAGTAACTAGGCATACACCAATGATTATGTTTTAAGCCATTAGTTAAACGAAGCCCACACCAATATTTCTACTATGTTCTGCTGCTGAAATATAGGTTTTTTAGATCGGTTGCTAGGGAACACTGTTTGGTTGCTAGGGAGTAAATAGGCATGCACCAATGATTATATTTCAAGCAATGAGTTAAATGAGCCCACAACAATATTTCTACTATGTTCTTCTGCAGAAATATAGGTGTTTTAGATCTGGTTGCTAGGGTACACTGTTTGGTTGCTAGGGAGTAACTAGGCATGCACCAATGATTATGTTTTAAGCCATTAGTTAAATGAGCCCACACCAATATTTCTACTATGTTCTGCTGCTGAAATATAGGTTTTTAGATCTGGTTGCTAGGGTAACACTGTTTGGTTGCTAGGAGTAACTAGGCATGCACCAATGATTATATTTCAAGCAATGAGTTAAATGAGCCCACAACAATGTCTCTACTATGTTTTTCTGCAGAAATATAGGTGTTTTAGATCGGTTGCTAGGGTACACTGTTTGGTTGCTAGGGAGTAACTAGGCATGCACCAATGATTATGTTTTAAGCCATTAGTTAAACGAGCCCACACCAATATTTCTACTATGTTCTGCTGCTGAAATATAGGTTTTTTTAGATCGGGTTGCTAGGGTACACTGTTTGGTTGCTAGGGAGTAACTAGGCATGCAAAATGATTATATTTTAAGCCATTAGTTAAATGAGCCCACACCAATATTTCTACTATGTTTTTCTGCAAGAAATATAGGTTTTTAGATTGGTTGCTAGGGTACACTGTCTGGTTGCTAGGGAGTAACTAGGCATATACCAATGATTATATTTTAAACCATAAGTTAAACGAGCCCACACCAATATTTCTACTATGTTCTGCTGCTGAAATATAGGTTTTTTTGATCGGTTGCTAGGGTACACTGTTTGGTTGCTATGGAGTAACTAGGCATACACCAATGATTATGTTTTAAGCCATTAGTTAAACGAGCCCACACCAATATTTCTACTATGTTCTGCTGCTGAAATATAGGTTTTTTAGATCGGTTGCTAGGGTACACTGTTTGGTTGCTAGGGAGTAACTAGGCATACACCAATGATTATATTTTAAGCCATGAGTTAAATGAGCCCACACCAATGTCTCTACTATGTTCTGCTGCAGAAATATAGGTTTTTGATTGGTTGCTAGGGTACACTGTTTGGTTTCTATGGAGTAACTAGGCATACACCAATGATTATGTTTTAAGCCATTAGTTAAACGAGCCCACACCAATATTTCTACTATGTTCTGCTGCTGAAATATAGATTTTTAGATCGGCAGTTGCTAGGGTACACTGTTTGGTTGCTAGGGAGTAACTAGGCATGCAAAATGATTATGTTTTAAGCCATTAGTTAAATGAGCCCACACCAATGTCTCTACTATGTTCTGCTGCTGAAATATAGGTTTTTAGATGGGGTTGCTAGGGTACACTGTTTGGTTGCTAGGGAGTAACTAGGCATATACCAATGATTATATTTTAAACCATAAGTTAAACGAGCCCACACCAATATTTCTACTATGTTCTGCTGCTGAAAAATAGGTGATTTAGAACGGTTGCTAGGGTACTCTGTTTGGTTGCTAGTGAGTATCTAGGTATGCACCAATGATTATGTTTTAAGCCATTAGTTAAATGAGCCCACACCAATATTTCTACTATGTTCTGCTGCTGAAATATAGGTTTTTTTGATCGGTTGCTAGGGTACACTGTTTGGTTGCTATGGAGTAACTAGGCATACACCAATGATTATGTTTTAAGCCATTAGTTAAACGAGCCCACACCAATATTTCTACTATGTTCTGCTGCTGAAATATAGGTTTTTTAGATCGGTTGCTAGGGTACACTGTTTGGTTGCTAGGGAGTAACTAGGTATGCACCAATGATTATATTTTAAGCCATGAGTTAAATGAGCCCACACCAACGCCTTTCTACTATGTTCTGCTGCTGAAATATAGGTTTTTTGATCGGTTGCTAGGGTACACTGTTTGGTTGCTATGGAGTAACTAGGCATACACCAATGATTATGTTTTAAGCCATTAGTTAAACGAGCCCACACCAATATTTCTACTATGTTCTGCTGCTGAAATATAGGTTTTTAGATCGGATGCTAGGGTACACTGTTTGGTTGCTAGTGAGTAACTAGGTATGCACCAATGATTATGTTTTAAGCCATTAGTTAAATGAGCCTACACCAATGTCTCTACTATGTTCTGCTGCAGAAATATAGGTGATTTAGAATGGTTGCTAGGGTACTCTGTTTGGTTGCTAGTGAGTAACTAGGTATGCACCAATGATTATGTTTTAAGCCATTAGTTAAATGAGCCCACACCAATATTTCTACTATGTTCTGCTGCTGAAATATAGGTTTTTAGATCGGTTGCTAGGTACACTGTTTGGTTGCTAGGGAGTAACTAGGCATACACCAATGATTATATTTTAAGCAATGAGTTAAATGAGCCCACAACAATGTCTCTACTATGTTCTTCTGCTGAAATATAGGTGTTTTAGATCGGTTGATAGGGTACACTGTTTGGTTGCTAGGGAGTAACTAGAGCGTATGCACCAATGATTATGTATTAAGCCATTAGTTAAATGAGCCCAAACAAATATTTCTACTATGTTCTGCTGCAGAAATATAGGTTTTTTAGATCGGTTGCTAGGGTACACTGTTTGGTTGCTAGGGAGTAACTAGGCATGCACCAATGATTATATTTCAAGCCATTAGTTAAATGAGCCCACACAAATATTTCTACTATGTTCTGCTGCTGAAATATAGGTTTTTTAGATCGGTTGGTAGGGTACACTGTCTGGTTGCTAGGGAGTAACTAGGCATATACCAATGATTATATTTTAAACCAAAAGTTAAACGAGCCCACACCAATATTTCTACTATGTTCTGCTGCTGAAATATAGGTTTTTTTGATCGGTTGCTAGGGTACACTGTTTGGTTGCTATGGAGTAACTAGGCATACACCAATGATTATGTTTTAAGCCATTAGTTAAATGAGCCCACACCAATATTTCTACTATGTTCTGCTGCAGAAATATAGGTGATTTAGAACGGTTGCTAGGGTACTCTGTTTGGTTGCTAGTGAGTATCTAGGTATGCACCAATGATTATGTTTTAAGCCATTAGTTAAATGAGCCCACAACAATGTCTCTAATATGTTTTTCTGCAGAAATATAGGTGTTTTAGATCGGTTGATAGGGTACACTGTTTGGTTGCTAGGGAGTAACTATGTATGCACCAATGATTATGTATTAAGCCATTAGTTAAATGAGCCCAAACAAATATTTCTACTATGTTCTGCTGCTGAAATATAGGTTTTTTAGATCGGTTGCTAGGGTACACTGTTTGGTTGCTAGAGTAACTAGGCATACACCAATGATTATATTTTAAGCCATGAGTTAAACAAGCCCACACCAATATTTCTACTATGTTTTGCTGCTGAAATATAGGTTTTTAGATCGGGTTGCTAGGGAACACTGTTTGGTTGCTAGGAGTAAATATGCATGCACCAATGATTATATTTCAAGCCAATGAGTTAAATGAGCCCTCAACAATGTCTCTACTATGTTCTTCTGCTTTGAAATCTAGGTGTTTTAGACTGGTTGCTAGGGTACACTGTTTGGTTGCTAGGGAGTAACTAGGCATGCACCAATGATTATATTTCAAGCCATGAGTTAAATGGAGCTCACACCAATGTCTCTACTATGTTTTTCTGCAAAAATATAGGTGTTTTAGATCGGTTGATAGGGTACACTGTTTGGTTGCTAGGGAGTAACTATGTATGCACCAATGATAATGTTTTAAGCCATGAGTTAAATGAGCCCACACCAATATTTCTACTATGTTCTGCTGCTGAAATATAGGTTTTTTAGATCGGTTGCTAGGGTACACTGTTTGGTTGCTAGGGAGTAACTAGGCATGCACCAATGATTATATTTTAAGCCATGAGTTAAATGAGCCCACACAATATCTCTACTATGTTTTGCTGCAGAAATATAGGTTTTTAGATAGGGTTGCTAGGGTACACTGTTTGGTTTCTATGGAGTAACTAGGCATGCACCAAATGATTATGTTTTAAGCCATTAGTTAAATGAGCCCACACCAATATTTCTACTATGTTCTGCTGATGAAATATAGGTTTTTTAGATCGGTTGCTAGGGTACACTGTTTGGTTGCTAGGGAGTAACTAGGCATGCAATGATGATTATATTTCAAGCAATGAGTTAAATGAGCCCACACCAATGTCTCTACTATGTTCTTTCTGCAGAAATATAGGTTTTTTAGATCGGTTGATAGGGGAACACTGTTTGGTTGCTATGGAGTAACTAGGCATGCACCAATGATTATATTTCAAGCAATGAGTTAAATGAGCCCACACCAATATTTCTACAATGTTCTGCTGCTGAAATATAAGTTTTTTAGAACGGTTGCTAGCGTACACTGTTTGGTTGCTAGGGAGTAACTAGGCATGCACCAATGATTATATTTCAAAGCAATGAGTAAAATGAGCCCAAACAATGTCTCTACGATGTTCTGCTGCAGAAATATAGGTGTTTTAGATCGGTTGCTAGGGAACACTGTTTGGTTGCTAGGGAGTAACTAGGCATGCACCAATGATTATATTTCAAGCAATGAGTAAAATGAGCCCACACCAATATCTCTACTGTCAGGCTGCGATGCCTTCAGCATCGCTCCTTCCCCATCATCGATCACTAGGTTCCTTCTCCTGAGTTTTAAAACGGACTTCATCACCCATCATGCACTGCACCCGCACACCCTGGACACCGGTCACCGCTTGTAATCTTGTTTAGTTGCTATCAATCGCGCACCTGTTTATTATCACTGTTGGACATTGGTTGTATTATTTAAGGTCTGTCTTTTGAGTTAGTCTTTGTCAGGTATTGTTGTTTTCTGTCAGTCTTTGTGGGTGCGTGGGTTAATATATCCTGTTATCTGAAACCTTGTATATTTGATATATCTGGAATTTCTCTGAGTTGAAGAATCAGTAAAAGACATTTGATACCGTTACTCCTGGTTGTCCTGTTCTCTTCCACCCAGCACCGTAACAGTATACCTGACCGACAGGACTCTCATGAAGCGTGAAGGCGTTGGATTATCAGTCAAGTTATTGTGGCCTTATCTGTCTCTCTGTGACTTTATGTGCTTTGGTCTCCAGAATGGAAGCCGCTAATTCTAGCTGCGCGGAGGTAGCCACGGATGTGCTCCTCGCCTCTCGACTTCGGCACTTAAACGCATCTACCTGTTCACTCTCCCCAGCCGGTAAGTCCTGCAGTCACCAGCAGTCTCATGGCCATGCCTAATCGATTTCGGAGCAGCGGAGGAGGCGGTGGATTCCTTCTTCAATGTAATTTATTCTTCAGTCGGCAGCCTCATCTGCACCCGCGCCGCTTAGCGGACAAGGTAGACTTTACTATTAGCCTGATGACCGGGCGGCGCCATGCGCGATGGGCTCAAGGCTACTGGGAGTCAGTAACTCGCGGAGTCTCGCGACCTGGGAGGACTTTTCGAGCTGAGTTAAAATGTTTTGATCACTCTGCCTCTTCTCTCTCTCTGTTGCAGACCAACTCTGTAGACTTCGGGCAAGGCCCGATCTTCGATGGCGGAATATGCGCTCCAGTTTCAGATCTCGCCGGCAGGCGGCTGGAATCAAGCCGCTCTGCTCGCTGCCTACCGGCAAGGCTTGTCTGCAGAGGTGAAAATGCACATGGTAATTTACGATGATTCCATTGAATTGGAGACGTTTATTCAGAAGTCGATTCGGATAGCCCAAAGACTCGTGGCCTGTCAACGTGGAGGTTCGTCGAACAGTACCGCTCCTCCGCTGCACTCTCTCTCTACATCACGGGCGTCTCAGCCGCGGCGGTTCCACTACCGAGGTGCGCCGCCCGCCGCCACGAAGCCCCTCCAGCCCCGAGCCCATGCAAGTGGACAGCTTTCATTTAACCAGAGAAGAGCGAAAACGGCGCATCTCACATCAGCTGTGCATTTATTGTGGAGAGTCCGGGCATTTCCTTACTGCCTGTCCAGTCCGCCCCTCTCCTACCCGGGTGAGTGCGGTTCAGCCGCCCGCAAAGCAGGTATAATGCTACCGCCACATCTCTAACCATTGTTTCTGACACTATCTCTATTCCAGTAAAGGCACTTATTGATTCCGGTGCGGCTGGGAATTTCATCTCTCCAGATCTTCTACGACGGCTCCAGTTACCTAGGCACCGAGCGGCACAGCCTATCCCGGTGCAAGATATTCTAGGGAAGCCCTTAGGGCATGGACTAATCAGGTTTTTTTCCCCACATGTCCATTTCTAATGGAAACCTGCTCGGACAGAAATGTTGTCCTTCTGGGTTGCTAGAGGGGAGCTCGGTGGATCTCTCGGCGAGAGGGACGACCCTGGCTCCAAAAGCATCGTCCGGAATTGGACTGGACCACAGGGGGAAATTCTCCGGTTGGCCTTTAGAAAGGCCCATTCAGTCTGACAATTCTGCCTCACTTGTTATGTCTCCTATTGCTGTTCCTCTCTCTCCAGACCTCCCGAAAGTATCCAGAGCAGTCAATAGTGTTCAACCCTGGATTGGTGTGATTCCACCGGAGTATGAAGCGTTTGTAAATGTGTTCAGTAAGGAGAGAGCCTCACAACTTCCCCGCGCGCAGGCCATGGGACTGCGCCATCGAGCTGCTGCCTGGGGCCCCTCTCCCTAAGGGGCGATCTACTACGCTGTCCCTCCGGAAACAGAAAGCCATGGGTGACTACATTCAGGAGGCACTACAACAAGGATTTATTCGCCCCTCTACTTCCCCAGCAGCATCCAGTTTCTTCTTTGTGGGGAAGAAAGACGGAGGTCTTCGGCCCTGTATAGATTACCGTGTTCTGAATCAAGCTACTGTTAAGTTTACTTACCCTCTGCCTCTTATTTCTCCCTCCATAGAGCGCATCTTCGTGGAGCTTGATGTTCACTTAAACTGGACCTCAGAAGCACAACAACTTAATTCGATCCGAAGGGGATGAGTGGAAGACGGCTCTTCGTAGAACGCCAGCTGTGGGCGCTTCGAGTACCAGGTTATGCCCTTCGGGTTGATAAACGCGGCTCGGCGGTGTTTCAAAGTTTTATGAACGAAATATTTCGAGATATGTTGGATCTGTTTGTGATTGTCTACATAGATGATATCTTGGTGTACTCAGCTCATCTCGCTTGAGCATCGAGGGCATGTTCGCTTCGTTCTCCAGCGGCTACAAAAGCACAACCTCTATCTCAAGCTGGAGAAATGCGCATTTCATCTCTCTGAGGTTCAGTTTCTGGGATATGTGATTAGTGCCACGGGGTGCTCATGGAGAAGGATAAAGTGGAGGCAGTTCAGTCCTGGCCCCAGCCCTCCTCAGTTCGCAGAGTTTGCAACGCTTTCTGGGGTTAAGCGAACTTTTATCGCCGATTCATTCAAGGCTTCAGTGGAATCTGCTCCCGCCACGTCCGATGCTCCAAAGGGAAACTAGTAAGCTAACTAGTTTGGTCTCAGGAAGCTTTCAGAGGCTTTCCAACAGCTAAAGAAGCCTTCTGTAAAGCACCACTCTCCGTCACCCTTCGCCCTGAGCTCCCGTTCAGGTGGGTTGAAGTTGACGCCTCCACCACCGGGCGAGAGCGGTGTGCTCGCGACCGCACTGGAATCCGCCTCGCTCTTCACCCATCGCTTTCTTCTCCAAAAAGATGTCCCCGGTAGAGCAGAATTATGATATCGGCAACCGGAATTACTCGCCATCAAAGCTGGCTCTGGAGGAGTGGAGGCATTGGCTGGAGGGGCTAAGTTCCCGTTTGTGGTATATACTGATCATAAGAACCTGTTGTATTTACGTGAAGCTAAAGACTTAATTCTCGCCAAGCCCGCTGGGCTTTATTCTTCTCTCGCTTTCAATTTTTCAGTGACTTATCGTCCCCGAAGCAAGAACGGAAAAGCCGATGCTCTCTCACGGATTCACGCTTCACTGCAGCACCGGTGCTCAGAGCCTGTTCTCCTCCGCAATGGTAATTTCTCCCATCGAGTGGGACCTGGACAAGCAAATTGAAGCTAGTCTTCGCGATCAGTCTGTTCGCCGGGGAGGTCCTGAGGGGAGATTGTTCGTGTATCAAGATCTCGTGTTCCCCTCATGGACTCCGTCCCACTGCGTTCCGGGATCGGGACACCCAGGTTCGGCAAGCGCACCCTTTCACTGATCTCCCCGGTGCTGGTGGCCTGGGATGTCCGGGAGATATCAATAAACCCGTGAAGGGATGCTCAGTCTGTGCCGCCAGCTCCGGGCTGCCGATACCAGCCCCAGAGGTAAGCTCCTCCCGTTACCGGTTCCTCAACGCCATGGACTCATATTGCCGTGATTTTGTCTCTGATCTGCCCTGTTCTGAAGGTTATACCTGTATTTTGTTATCGCTGATCATTTCAGCAAAAGCTGTAAATTAATTCCTATGTCTAGTCTGCCCACAGCTATGCAAGCAGCCGCAGGCGCCTGTTTAATAATGTGTTCCGCATTTTGGCCTGCCGAGGATATCTATCGTGGTCAGATCGAGGACCTCAGTTTATTTCTCACGCCTGGAAGGCATTCTTTCTCTTTTTAAAATATCAGTTAGTCTTACCTCTGGTTTTCACCCCAGGCTGAACGCCAGACTTGAGCGGAAGATCCGAGGAGATCGGAAAGATATCTCCGGACCTACCGCCATCATAACCAACACAGCTGGCATCGCTTCCTTACCTGGGCGAGAAAGTGCGCATAAAACTCCCTGCGCCAAGATTCCACCGGACTCACCCGTTCCAGTCGCGTGCTCGGCTATCAACCACCTCTCTTTCCCTGGACCCTGAACCCTCCACGGTGCCAGCTGTGGACCACTGGTTCGGGCCAGTGAAAGGTATGGAATTCTGCACACATCCACCTGCAAGCGGCGGCAGTCCGTAGGGCGGAAGCAGCAAGCCGACCAGCCAGCGCTCTGACACCTCGGACTTCCATCCCGGCAGCTGGTCTGGCTCTCTAAAGGACATTAAGCCCATGCGGCTGCCCTGCAAAACTCACTCCCCGCTTTCATCGGGTCCATTCCCCATCAGCAAAAGATCAATGCAGTGACTTACCGCTGCAACTTCCCCGGTCCTATCGTCCTGGCTCCTTCCTTCCATGTGTCACTCTTTAGAAACCATTTGTTAACCCTGTCTCTGTTCTTCCCCAGAATCTGATGCTGAGGGACTGACCCCCACCAGCGGCTCAGACCTCCTCCTCCTCCACCCCTGGACCATCAGGACCGCATCTACAAGGTCGATGCCATCCTGAGGCTTTCGTCGACCGGGCTGGGCGACTCGGTACCTCTCGTGGTCCTGGGAGGGTTACGGTCCGGAGGAACAGTGCTGGGTTCCCCGCTCAGATATTCTTGACCCGTCTCTACTTACCGAGTTCCACGTCTCTCATCCCCTGGAGCCCGGTCCCAGGCCACGAGGACGGCCCCGTCTGGCGATTAACTCTCTGCGGCCGCAGGAGCGGTCCGTGGGGGTACTGTCACGGGAGGCCGATGCCTTCAGCATCGGATTCCCCCCATCACGTCACTCGTTCCCGATCTCCTGAGTTTTAAACGGACTTCATCACCCATCATGCACTGCACCCGCACACCTGGTCACCGTTTGTAATCTTGTTTAGTTGCTATCACCCGCACCTGTTTATTATCACTGTTGGACATTGGTTGTATTATTTTAAGGTCTGTCTTTTTAGAGTTAGTCTTTGTCAGGTATTGTTGTTTTCTGTCAGTCTTTGTGGATTAAACGTGGGTTAATATATCCTGTTATCTGAAACCTTGTATATTTGATATATCTGGAATTTCTCTGAGTTGAAGAATCAGTAAAAGACATTTGATACCGTTACTCCTGGTTGTCCTGTTCTCTTCCACCCAGCACCGTAACATCTACGATGTTCTGCTGCTGAAATATAAGTTTTTTAGAACGGTTGCTAGGGTACACTGTTTGGTTGCTAGGGAGTAACTAGGCATGCACCAATTATTATTTCAAGCAATGAGTTAAATGAGCACACAACAATGTCTCTACTATGTTTTTCTGCAAAAATATAGGTGTTTTAGATCGGTTGACAGGGTACACTGTTTGGTTGCTAGGGAGGTAACTATGTATGCACCA